>CM061132.1:68522468-68675127 GCA_030789695.1 Scilla litardierei
ACCGGCAAAATTGTGACCGTTTTGCGCGCTACGCAAATAATGTCTACATTTACCCAAATTTCCACAGCACCCACAACCCGCAAAATTGTGACTATTTTCCGCTCTGAGTACAAATGTCCACATTTACCCAAAGTAACCCAGCGCGCACAACCTGCAAAATTGTCACTGTTTTGCGCGCTGACCAAATATGTCCACATTTAACCAAAATTACACAGCGCTCATAACCGACAAAATTATGACCATTTCGCGCGCTGAGCAAAAATGTCTACATTTAACCAAAAATACTCAGCGTGCATAGCCGGCAAAAAAGTGGCTGTTTTGCGCGCGGGACAAAACTGTCAACATTCACCCAAAATTACCAGTGCACACACCCGGCATAATTGTTATTGTTTTGCGCGCTGAGCGAAACAGCCTACATTTGCCAAAAATGACCCAACGCGTACAACCTACCAAATTGTGATAATTTAACGCTCTGAGCAAAACTGTCTACATTTACCCAAAATTACCCAGTGCGCACAACCGGCAAAAATGTGATCGTTTTGCACGCTGGGCAAAACTGTCTACATTTACCCAAAATTACCACGTGTGCACAACCCGTAAAATTGTGACTGTTTTACGCGCTATACAAATAATGTCTACATTTATCCAAAGTGACCAAGCACGCACAACCTGCAAAATTGTGACGGTTTTGCGCACTGGGCAAGACTGTCAACATTTTCCCATAATTACCATTGCACACACCCATCATAATTGTTACTGTTTTGCGCGCTGAGCAAAATAGCATATATTTGCCCAAAATTGCCCAACACGCACAACCGGCAAAAATGTGACCGTTTTGCACGTTAGGCAAAATTGTCTACAATTACACAAAATTACCCAGCGTGCACAACCCGCAAAATTGTGACTTTTTTGCGCGCTGCGCAACTAATGTCTACATTTACCCAAAGTGACTCAACGCGCACAACCTGCAAAATTGTGACCGATTTGCGCGCTGAGCAAAAATGTTTATATTTAACCAAAGTGACTCAGCGCGCAGAGCCGGCAAAATTGTGACCGTTTTGCGCGCTGAGCAAAAATGTCTACATTTAACCAAATTTACTCACCGCGCAGAGCCGGTAAAATTGTGGCCGTTTTGTGCACTGGACAAAACTGTCTACATTTACCCAAAATTACCAGCGCGCTTGCCCGGCAAAATTGTGACTGTTTTGCGCTGGGCAAAAATGTCAAAATTTACCAAAAATTACTCAGCCTGCACAACCAGCAAAATTGTGAGGGTTTTGCGCATTGGGCAAAAATTTCAAAATTTACCCAAAATTACGCAGCCCGCACAAGCAGCGAAATTGTGACCGTCTTTTTCACTGACCAAAACTGTCAATATTTTCCAAAAATTACCTAGCGCACACTACCGGCAAAATTGTGACAGTTTTCCGCACTGAGTAAAACTGTCTACATTTACCAAAAATTAATCAGTGCGTACAACCGTCAAAAATGTGAACTGTCTACATTTATCCAAAATTAACCGGCGCGCCCAACCAGCAAAATTGTGACCGTTTTGCATGCTACGCAAATAAAGTCTACATTTACCCAAATTTATCCAGCGCCCACAACCCGTAAAATTGTGACTATTTTGCACGTTGAGCACAAATCTCTACATTTACTCAAGGTAACCCAGCGTGCACAACAACATGCAAAATTGTGACCGTTTTACGCGCTGACCAAATATGTCTATATTTACTCAAAATTAGACAGCGCTCACAACCGGCAAAATTGTTACTATTTTGCGCGCTGGGCAAAAATGTCTACATTCAACCAAAATTACTCTGTGTGCATAGCCGGCAAAATTTTGACTGTTTTGCGCACTAGGCAAAATAGTCTTTATTTACCCAAAATTACCAGCACACTTTGGCAAAATTGAGACAGTATTGCGCGCGGGGTAAAAAATGTCAATATTTACCCAAAATTACTCAGCCTGCACAACCGACAAAATTATGAGTGTTTTGTGCACTGACCAAAACTGTCTGCATTTTTCAAAAATAACCCAGCGCGCACAAGCGGCAAAATTGTGACAGTTTTGCGCGCTGAGCAAAACTATCTCCATTTACCCAAAATTACCTGTAATTTTAGCCTGTAAGGATCAATACACTAGAGGGGGGGTGAATAGTGTATATTAAAAATTTGTCGCAAATAAGATGTTAGTAATATTTGCAAAGATGGCACAGAAATAAAATGACAAGTGCTGAAAATTAAACCAATCGCAAACACAGAGATTTATCCTGGTTCGGATCCTTGTGATCCTACTCCAGTCCTCTACCCCGTAGAGATTTTCAATCCACTATAATCACTTGCCCCGCAAGCACGAACTTACAAAAATGGCGACACTCCCCGTGTCCCAAACTTTGTACAATCTCTAAACAGAGATTCCAACCTGTTAAATAAGAAATAAGAAAACACCTATAGCCTTGTTATAAATTTCAGAGAATGAATTCAAGGATGATGTTTAGAAGATGAACTTCAAGATGTAAAAGATATGTAATGAAGCGCAACACTTGAAGTTCTCTGGTTCATAAAAGAAGAGAGAGATCTATTGATATCTTCTTGCAATTATGAACACAAACAACTTTCCAAAAGTGATGTTGAAAATCCAAGTTCTTCCGTTCTTAAATGAAGAGAGAAATCTAATGATTTCTTCTTACAAATAAGAAAAGAACAACTAATGGCAGAATTACTTAAGAGAATCAAGGACTTGCTTTCAACAAAATCAGAATTAAGAAGAGGAAAGTGTGTGGAAAATGAGAGGGGGTACCCCTCCTTTTATAGGTTTTAGAAACGGTTGTGAACGGCTCTAAAATAGACGTTGCACAACGTTCAGAAACTGAGAGGAACGTTGGAGAACGGTCAGAAACTGTTCTGGAAAATTTCAGCCTCAAAAGCATTTTGGCATGCTACGAAAATTCGTAGCCTGCCAATTTTGAAACGGTAACAAACGGTCACAAAATTTTGGTGACGTGGAATAGATAACGGATAGATACTTTTCTGAAAGTATCAAGCAAAAATATAACTGTTTTGGTAGGCTAGGAGAATTCCTAGTAGGCTAGTACTGAAAAATACGAATTTTGACTTAGGATCAAATGAGTTAGGAGATGATGTAGATTTGAGCTTTAGGGATATATGATAAGATATAACCAAGGCCCTGAAGCTATCTAAAAAGTAAAAATTACATCATTCCGTAGATACGTGTTTTACACGTAATTTGAGTAGCAAGGTTGTTTTTGCAGAATCTCCTTGTACTTTGATCAAATGCGTGATGTGAATGAATTTGCGTTGTAGCTGCACATCTGCATAGATAAAGTTAGTAACATGAAATATATTGATTTGTCACATCAAAACTTTATGGAAGAGAGGATGGAAATTCCAAGTTCCAACATTCTCCCCCTTTTTGATGATAACAAATAATGAAGTATCAAATGTGAATAATGAAGTGAATGAATAATGAAGTATCAAATTTGGTGATGATAATATGTTATAAGGAGCTAAATGAAATATTACTCCCCCTGAGTATATGAATATAAACTCCCCCTGAATATATGCAGAGTTCTCCCCCTTTGTCATCCACAAAAAGTGGAACAGAGAAATTAGCATGCTACGATATGTCGTAGCAGGCCAAATTAGAAAATTGAGGGAAATTAAAAAGTGAACAAAAAACAGATTATGTAGGGAGCATATAAGGAACAAAAGTAATACTTAAAGTAACGAACACCAAATCAGAGAGACATAAGTACACAAAAGAACTATCATATATTAAACATAACAGTGATGATAACCCAACTTAAGGAAGCCCAATACATCATAAGCAGCTGAAAGACAAAACATCCACTAAAAACAACATGCTAACTCCATACGAACGTCAAACTATAGAACCAACCACGGACAGACTAACTTCATAGACTATCAACATACTAACTTCATAGAAAACCCCAAACACGACCAACTAACAGAAGCAGTGATAAAACAACCGATCAGAAAGAAAAAAAAAAAAACAACCAGCAAACGACGGACATGCTAAGATCATAGCAAGCATTGTGCGGAGTTAACCAACGGAATCAACGGGGATGGTATGACGAGGAACCCGGAGAAGAACGACGGGTACGAGTTCGGCGAGTAGGGAGGACTTCGGCGGATTCCAGGGAGGAACGAAGTGAAGACTGCTCCACCTGAATTTGCTCAAGGACATCGGAGTGGTGACGAAGAACCTCGTCGTACTTGCTCATTTGAATCTGAATTCCCGCAAACCCTTCGGCGACCTGAGTGGAAAGACGAGCGAAGTGAACCGCATTCGTTTCCCTAGAAGGACTAACGCCATCCTTCGACGTTTGAATCTTCTTGCCGCAGCGAGAGAAGGAAGATCCGGGAAACGGAGCCTTGCCACGTGAGGATGAAGCCGGAGCAGCAGGATGTGAGGAGTCATCGTCAGAAGCAACGGCGTCGTCATCATCGGCGTCATCGTCAGGAGAAGAAACATCATCCGGAAGGCCCATGCTGTGAAGGATGTTTTCATCAATATGAACGTCATTCTGAAGCATGAGTTCTCCATCAGTGGGAACGCCAAAAGCCCGAAGGATGAGGGTGATGAGACTGGGAAAATAAAAATGAGTGGAAACAGGGCGCATCATATAACGCAGCAGCAAATGCCCCCAATGAATGGGATAGCCGGCCATGATTGCATACAGGCAGTGGAGATGGGCATTGCCCAAATAGTTAACAGAGCCAGCTTTTGTTATCAAATTAAAAATGACGATTTTATGGAGGATGCGGGCTTCTGGGCTGAGTTTGGATGCAGACATATGAGGAGTCAACTTTGGGGCGAGACGAGAATTGATAGAAGAGTCGGTCATTGGAAAAGAGAGAAGACCAAGATTGTTCGGCGGCTGATTGATAATGGTGGTGAGTTTGGTGCTGTTGACGGTGAAGCACACACCCCGAACCTGAGTGGAGAAAGATTTTTGACCGCGGTGGACCGCAGTCTCAAGATTCGCGTAGAATTCTCTCACGAGGGTAGGGTAATATGGAGTCTTGTTGGTGAGCGACCAGAGTTGGTGAAGCCCAACAATGGCGAGAAGCTTCTTGACCTGCATCATCATTGGTGTGCCGAAGTCGAGATAACGCTCTGGATGGAATCGAGTGGCCTCCGAGCGAAGATATCGGTCCTGAGCAGCGGCCGAACGGAACCGATCTGAGGGCGACGGGAAAGTGGGATCGGCCATGGTGAACGATAGAAAGAAGATGAAAACAAAAAGTGGAAGAGGAGAGGAACTGAAGATGAGAAAAGAAGGAAATGATTTCGAATTAAATAGAAAGAAGCAGAAGCCCAAGCGGTTGCCATGATGAGAAGTGGAAGCGGTTGCTAGAACTGAAAGAAGTTGGAACACCAGAAAAATTCAAAATACAAAAATCCGAACAGATGGGAAGAAGAAGAGGCAACGGTTTGGAGAAGATGTGTACCCGTTGGTTTTTTTTTAAAAAAAAATAAGAGACAGTTAAGAAACCCGAAAAATAATCAATAAAAGAGTAAATAATGTGAAACCCGAGTGACATGGGGAAGGTAAAAAGTAATGAACGGTAGGTCGACATTTAAGAAGGTAGGTAAAAATATGGGAAGTTGAACAACAATTAAAGATCAAAGAGAGAGAGGTGCTGGCCGAATTCAAATGTCAGTGAAGACTCTCTCAAAAGAATAAACATATTTAATAAAAAGAATAAAAATAAAAACAAAGAAATATAAGAAAATTAATTAAAAAAAATATGTTGAAAGTCCCCATGAGATGCCGTATAGGAAGAAGAGGCGGGTTGGTGGTCTTGGGCCAATTAGAGGCATCCAAGTGGAGGATAAGAATTAAATGGGGTAGGTGGAAATGAATGTTGAGAAGTAAAGTATGAGAAAATTAGTCAACAGATGGGAAGTGTGCCGTGTGAATCCAAAGAGAGTAAACCAAATTGAAAATGAAGTGATGATGTGGACCAATAAGAGAGACCCAAGTGTCGGGTGTGAAAGCCGAATTAAATTGGGTAGTTGGCCGAATGAAATTGGGTTGCGGTTTTGGCCAGGGTAAGTGGTTGAAAGTAAATGAATAGTACTTGGTGAAAGTCCAATGGCATAGAAAACAATTTCCAACGGGAGGATATACCATTGGGTTGCGGGTTTTGATATTGAAAGTACAGTCAGAAGAATTAAAGTTGTCTTCGTGAAGCCCAAACCAATAGAGAAACGAAAGTACAGAGTGCAAATGGAAAGTTCGAAGAAGGAGAAGGAATGTCAGTGCCTTTTCCAATGTAAAAAGCAGAGAAAAAGACAAAAGAGAAATATCCATGTGGCAGTAGAGAGAACACAGATAGCAACAGGAATCAAAAAGATAAAGACAAAGTGGAAGAGATCGGGTAAGAATTTCGATATGAATTTTGATTTTGAGAGAAAAATATAGGAGAAGTATTTAAAAAATTCAAATTCCAGGGATCAATGTAGGTACAAAATGGAGAACAGAAAAAAAAAAAATTAAAATTAAAATTGTTTAAAAAATTTGGTTAAATTGGTATGCTACCAAATTTCGTAGCATGCCAAAAATAAATAGTAACCAAACAATTAAAAAAAATTCACAAAAATCAAAAATAAATGAATATACTCATATATCAAATTCTGATGCACAAATAATGCCTAGATTTCTTCTAAGCTTGAGAAAGGTTTCTTCCTTCAAAGGCTTAGTCAAAATATCGGCAACTTGATGTTCAGTAGAAATAAATTTTAAAATAATATCACCTTTCTGAACATGATCATCTAAAAAATGATGACGTACATCAATATGTTTAGTGCGTGAATGATGAACTGGATTTTTAGACAGATTAATAGCACTAGTATTATCACACATTATAGGACATGTGGAACAATTAATACCATAGTCTGAAATAGTTTGTTTCATCCATAAAATTTGAGCACATGCTAAACCGGCGGCAATATATTCTGCCTCGGTTGTAGATAATGAAACCGAGTTTTGCTTTTTGCTAAACCAGGAAACTAAGGCATGTCCTAAAAAGTGACATGTACCACTAGTACTTTTACGGTCTGATTTACAACCAGCAAAATCTGCATCACTATATGATAATAAATCAAATGTGTTTGTTTTAGGATAAAATAAACCAAAATCAGAAGTATACTTAACATATCTAATAATCCGTTTAACGACAGTTAAATGTGAAACTTTAGGATCTGCCTGAAATCATGCACATAAACAAACTGAAAACATAATGTCTGGTCTACTTGCAGTTAGATAAAGTAAGGAGCCAATCATACCTCTGTATAGACGTTGATCAACACTCTTACCATTTAAATCTTTGTCGAGGGAAGTAGATGTACTCATCGGAGTACGTTTTTCTGCAGAACTTTCTAAACCAAAGCGTTTGATGAGTTCTTTAGAGTACTTGCTTTGGTGGATGAATATTCCTTCCTTCATTTGTTTGATTTGAAGACCGAGGAAGTAGTTTAGTTCACCCATGTGACTCATCTCAAATTCTTTCTGCATAATTTTAGAAAAATCTTGACAAAGAGATTCGTTAGTAGAACCAAAAATAATATCATCAACATATATTTGAATAATGATAATGTCAGAATTTATGTTTTTAATAAATAAAGTAGAATCTATTTTACCAATAGAATATCCTGAATTTAAAAGATAACTTTTAAGTCTTTCATACCAAGCACGAGGTGCTTGTTTGAGACCATATAAAGCCTTTTTCAATTTAAAAACATGATTTTCAAAATTTTCATGAATAAAACCCGGAGGTTGTTCTACATAAACTTCTTCTTTAAGAAAACCATTTAGAAAAGCACTTTTCACATCCATTTGAAAAAGTTTAAAATCTTTAAAACAAGCGAATGATAATAACATTCTAATAGATTCAAGACGAGCAACTGGTGCATAGGTTTCATCATAATCAATACCTTCTTCTTGATTATAACCTTGTGCAACCAATCGTGCCTTGTTTCTAATTACCTGACCAGATTCATCCAATTTATTTTTGAATACCCATTTGGTACCAATAATTGAATGATCTGTTGGTCTGGGAACTAATTCCCAAACATCATTTCGTTGAAATTGGTTGAGTTCTTCCTGCATCGCTATAATCCATGAACTGTCTTCACATGCATCTTTGATGTTCTTTGGTTCAATGGTGGAAAGAAATGCACAATGTGCCATTTGCTCAATTTGGTGACGAGTTCTTACTCCATCTGTAATATCTCCAATAATTAACTCTGATGGATGATTTGGAACTTGTACAAATGCTTTAGGAAGATCTGTATTATCTGAAATAGACTCAACAGAATGATTAGTAGCATCAATTTCATCAAGTTTAATATTATCTAAGGAATTAGAAAGAGGTAATATATTCTCTTCATCATCAATGATGGGAGAATTAGATGAAGGATTTTCATCAAATGTGACATGTAAAGATTCTTCAACTGTTGAAGTTATTTTGTTAAATACTCTGTAGGCTTTGCTACGTGTTGAGTATCCAACAAAAATACCTTCATCAGATTTAGAATCAAATTTGTCGAGTGCATCTTTAGTATTAAGAATGAAACATTTACATCCAAACACTTTAAAATAAGATACACGAGGAATGCGATTAAAGAATAATTCAAAACAAGTTTTATCAAGTAATGGCCTTATAAGAACTTTATTCATAATGTAACAAGCAGTTGCAACAGCTTCTGCCCAAAAATACTTAGGAAGATTACTATCACAAAGCATTGTTCTTGCACATTCTTGTAAAGTTCTATTTTTCCTTTCAACTACTCCATTTTGTTGAGGGGTACGAGGAAAAGAAAAATTGTGTGTAATGCCATTTTCATTACAAAACTTGGTAAAAGAATCATTTTCAAATTCTCCCCCATGATCACTACGAATAGTGACAATGTTAGAGGATTTGATTTTTTGTATCTTTTTACAAAATATTGAAAATTCTTCAAAAGCATCATTCTTATTTTGTAAGAATATAACCCAAGTATATCTAGAATAATCATCAACAATGACAAATGCATATCTACTTCTATTCAAAGAAGCTACTCTTGAAGGACCAAACAAATCTAAATGAAGAAGTTCTAATGGTCTTATTGTTGAGATAACGTCCTTTGATTTAAAAGAAGATTTATGCATTTTTCCTTGTTGACAAGCATCACAAAAATGGTTGTGTTTGAAAGAAATATTTGGCATTCCATTAACTAACTTGTGTTTTGAAATACGTGCTAGGTTTTTGAAATTAGTGTGACCAAAACGTTTATGCCATAAAAGAGTATCATCTGATGTAATCATTAAACAATGATTATGAGTGGTAACAGACATGCATAAGATATATATGTTATTCTTACGCTTACCACGAAATAAGATAGATGACATATCAGAATCATAAATTATGCAATCATTTTGTTCAAAAACTATTTTATAATTTTTATCACATAATTGACTAATAGAAAGTAAGTTGTGTTTCAAACCGTCAACCAGATGAACATTCTCAATGATAGGCTGATTAATATTACCAACAGTTCCAGTGCCTATGATCTTTCCTTTCTTGTTGTCACCAAAAGTAACTGTGCCTCCATCTTTATATTTAACGGTTGAAAGCAAATTGACATTTCCTGTCATATGTTTTGAACATCCACTGTCCAAAATCCATCTTTCTTTCTTAGGTACCTGAAAGATAAAATATTAAGCATTGGTACCCTTTGTTTGAGGGTCCTTGGGATTAGATTTTAGGAAGCCAAACCCAAGTGGAATTTGGCTTTCTAATGTAATCATGAGAATGAACAATAGAATGTATATAATGAGAAATATAACTATTTCTAACTTTTAAACATGATCCTTAGGAACCCATATACTAATTGTAGTAGGTTTCCTAGGAAATGTTTTTGAAATGTTAGTAACATTTCTTTGTGAAGAAGAAGTAGGAATGTTTACTTTCTTCGTGTAAATAAATGCATGATTCTTCTTTTGTGGTTTAACAAATGTTGTTTTACCACAAGAGGAAGAAGTGATATAAGTATTGGGTGCATCCTTTTTAGAATATCCCAATCCTTGTCTATGATTTGCTGGATATTGAATTTTAAGCAAATCATCGAGATTAGTTTTTCCTTTGTTAAATTTATTAACATTGGATGACATCTCGTCGTATTTTATCTTTAGTGATGAAATACTTTTATCCATTTCGGATATTTGTGTATGTAATTCTAAATTCTTAGTTTTGAGAATAACATTCTCTTTACTAAGATCCAAAACTTGAGAAGAAGTATTCTCAGTGTTTTTAGAAGATGATAATTCTTGATATTTAGAAAGAAGATCATCATTATTCTGTTTCAATGATTTATGTTGATTATTCAACTTTTTGAAACGAGAATAGAGATCTTTTAAAGCATCAAGTAATTCTTCGTTATTAAAAGAACTTACCTCATCTTCATCATCTTGTGCCATAAAGCACATGTTGGCACTTTCATTTATATCATCATCTTCATCATCTGAAGATTCATCCCATGTTGCTGCAAATGCCTTTTTCATTTTATCAAACCTCCTTTCTCTTCTGGATTGATCATTGTTGGAAGTTTTGAACTTTGCTTTGAGAAGTGGACAGTCTTTCTTCATATGTCCTGGCTTATTGCAATTAAAGCAAAGAGAAGAATCAGTATTCTTAGATTTAAAATTATTATACTTACCTTTCTGAAAGAATTTTCTGAAGTTTTTGGCAAAGAATGCCATATCATCATCGGAATCTTCATTATCTGATGTTGCGTTGAAGGCAAGTACTTTCTTCTTCTGATCTGATTCTTCTTTCTCATCTTGAAGTGTAACTTCATGGGCCATTAAGTTACCAATAAGATCTTCCATAGTTAATGTGGAAAGATCATTGGCTTCCTCAATAGCGGTGATCTTTGGACGCCATACTGGAGTTAAAGCTTTAAGAATTTTGCGAACCTGTTCAAGAGAAGTGTAAGTTTTTCCAAGAGCATTTAAAGAATTTATAATATTAGTAAACCTGGTGTTCATTTCTCCAATTGTCTCTTGGTCCTTCATCTTGAACAATTCGAATTTGTGAACCAAAACGGAAATCTTGGTTTCCTTCACTTTACTTGTTCCTTCATGAGTTACCTCAAGTATATGCCAAATTTCCTGAGCACTTTTGGCCTGAGATACTCGATTAAACTCATGTTTATCCATAGCACAAAATAAAGCATTCATGGCCTTTGAGTTGTTGGTTTTTGCAGCTTTGTCGTTGGCGGTCCAATCAGCAACAGGAGTTGTTGGCTTTTCGTATCCTGACTCTACGATGTCCCAAATCTCATAATTCATACTTTGGAGATGAATCTCCATTCGTATTTTCCAATATGAGTAATTTGAACCATCAAATAGAGGAGGACGAGTTTGAGAGTGCCCTTCAGGTTGCTGATTGTAGTTGTGTGGAACTGCGTTCATGTTTGAGGAACTTGCTGCCATCTTAACCTTGCTCTGATACCAAATGTAATTTTAGCCTGTAAGGATCAATACACTAGAGGGGGGTGAATAGTGTATATTAAAAATTTGTCGCAAATAAGATGTTAGTAATATTTGCAAAGATGGCACAGAAATAAAATGACAAGTGCTGAAAATTAAACCAATCGCAAACACAGAGATTTATCCTGGTTCGGATCCTTGTGATCCTACTCCAGTCCTCTACCCCGTAGAGATTTTCAATCCACTATAATCACTTGCCCCGCAAGCACGAACTTACAAAAATGGCGACACTCCCCGTGTCCCAAACTTTGTACAATCTCTAAACAGAGATTCCAACCTGTTAAATAAGAAATAAGAAAACACCTATAGCCTTGTTATAAATTTCAGAGAATGAATTCAAGGATGATGTTTAGAAGATGAACTTCAAGATGTAAAAGATATGTAATGAAGCGCAACACTTGAAGTTCTCTGGTTCATAAAAGAAGAGAGAGATCTATTGATATCTTCTTGCAATTATGAACACAAACAACTTTCCAAAAGTGATGTTGAAAATCCAAGTTCTTCCGTTCTTAAATGAAGAGAGAAATCTAATGATTTCTTCTTACAAATAAGAAAAGAACAACTAATGGCAGAATTACTTAAGAGAATCAAGGACTTGCTTTCAACAAAATCAGAATTAAGAAGAGGAAAGTGTGTGGAAAATGAGAGGGGGTACCCCTCCTTTTATAGGTTTTAGAAACGGTTGTGAACGGCTCTAAAAGAGACGTTGCACAACGTTCAGAAACTGAGAGGAACGTTGGAGAACGGTCAGAAACTGTTCTGGAAAATTTCAGCCTCAAAAGCATTTTGGCATGCTACGAAAATTCGTAGCCTGCCAATTTTGAAACGGTAACAAACGGTCACAAAATTTTGGTGACGTGGAATAGATAACGGATAGATACTTTTCTGAAAGTATCAAGCAAAAATATAACTGTTTTGGTAGGCTAGGAGAATTCCTAGTAGGCTAGTACTGAAAAATACGAATTTTGACTTAGGATCAAATGAGTTAGGAGATGATGTAGATTTGAGCTTTAGGGATATATGATAAGATATAACCAAGGCCCTGAAGCTATCTAAAAAGTAAAAATTACATCATTCCGTAGATACGTGTTTTACACGTAATTTGAGTAGCAAGGTTGTTTTTGCAGAATCTCCTTGTACTTTGATCAAATGCGTGATGTGAATGAATTTGCGTTGTAGCTGCACATCTGCATAGATAAAGTTAGTAACATGAAATATATTGATTTGTCACATCAAAACTTTATGGAAGAGAGGATGGAAATTCCAAGTTCCAACATTACCCTACGCGCACAACCGGCAAAAATGTGACAGTTTTGCGCGCTGGATAAAACTATCTACATTTACCCAAAATTTCCCAGCTCGCATAAACGTCAAAATTGTGACCGTTTTGCACGCTATGCAAATAATGTCTACATTTACCCAACGCCAACAACTCGCAAAATTGTGACTTTTTTCAGCGTCCATAGCACGCAAATTTGTGACTTTTTTGCACGCTGAGCACAAATGTCTACATTGACCCAAGTGACCCAGCGCACATAACATGTAAAATTGTGACCGTTTTGCGCGCTGCCCAAATATGTCTACATTTACCCAAAATTACACAGCGTTCACAACCGGCAAAATTGTGACCATTTTGCGCGCTGAGCAAAAATGACGACATTTAACCAAAATTACTCAGCGTGCATAGCCGGTAAAAGTGTTACTGTTTTGCGCGCTGTGCAAAATTGTCTACATTTACCCAAAATTACCAGCGCACACACCTGGCAAAATTGTGACTGTTTTGCGCTACATTTGCGCACAATTACCCAACACGCACAACGGGTAAAATTGTGATCGTTTTACGCACTGAGCAAAATTGTCTACATTTCCCCAAAATTACCCAGCGCGCACAACCGGAAAAGTTGTGACTGTTTTGTGCCCTGCGCAAAGAATGTCTACATTTATCCAAAATTAACTAGCGTGCACAACCTTCAAAATTGTGAGTGTTTTGCGCGCTGTGCAAAAATGTCTAAATTTTCTCAAAATTGCAATGTGTGCACAACCGTAAAATATTGTGACCGTTTTGCGCCCTGGACAAAAATGTCGACATTTACCGTTTTACGCTCTGAGCAAAACTGTCTACATTTACCCAAAATTACACAGTTCACACAACCGGAAAAAATGTGATCGTTTTGCACGATGGCCAAAACTGTCTACATTTACCCAAAATTACCCCACGTGCACAACCCGTAAAATTGTGACTGTTTTGCATGCTACGCAAATATTGTCAACATTTACCCAAGGGACCCAGTGCGCAAAACCCGAAAAATTTTGACTGTTTTGCGCGTTGACCAAATATGTCTACATTTACCCAAAGTGACTCTACGCGCACAACCGGTAAAATTGTGACCGTTTTGCGCACTGAGCAAAAATGTCCAAATTTTACCAAAATTACTCAGCGCGCATAGCCGAAAAAATTGTGACCGTTTTGCGCGTTGGGCAAAACTGTCTACATTTACCCAAAATTACCAGCGCACACACGCCGCAAAATTGTAACCGTTTTGCAAGCTGGAAAAAATGTCAACATTTACCCAAAATTACAAGCGCGCACACCCGGCAAAATGGTGACCGTTTTGCAAGCTGGGCAAAATGTCAACAGTTACCCCAAAATTTCTCAGCTCGCACAACAGGGAAAATTGTGACCGTTTTGTGCACTGACCAAAAACTGTCTACATTTTCCAAAAATGACCAAGCGCCCACAAACGGCAAAATTGTGACAGTTTTGCGTGCTGGAAAAAACTGTATACATTTACCCAAAATTACCTAGTGCACACAGTCGGCAAAAATGTGACCGTTTTGCGCGTTGGGCAAAACTGTCAACATTTACCCAAAATTACCCAGAGCGTACAACCGGCAAAATTGTGACCGTTTTGCGCGCTACGCAAATAATGTCTACATTTACCCAAATTTCCCTAGCACCCACAACCCGCAAAATTGTGACTATTTTCCGCTCGAGTACAAATGTCCACATTTACCCAAAGTAACCCATCGCGCACAAGCTGTAAAATTGTCACTGTTTTGCGCGCTGACCAAATATTTCCACATTTAACCAAAATTACACAGCGCTCACAACCGGCAAAATTGTGACCATTTCGCGCGCTGATCAAAAATGTCTACATTTAACCAAAAATACTCAGCGCGCATAGCCGGCAAAATAGTGGCTGTTTTGCGTGCGGGACAAAACTGTCAACATTCACCCAAAATTACCAGTGCACACACCCGGCATAATTGTTATTGTTTTGCGCGCTCAGCGAAACAGCCTACATTTGCCTAAAATGACCCAACGCGTACAACCGGTAAAATTGTGATAATTTAACCCTCTGAGCAAAACTGTCTACATTTACCCAAAATTACCCAGTGCGTACAACCGGCAAAAATGTGATCGTTTTGCACGCTGGGCAAAACTGTCTACATTTACCCAAAATTACCACGTGTGCACAACCCGTAAAATTGTGACTGTTTTACGCGCTGTACAAATAATGTCTACATTTACCCAAAGTGACCCAGTACGCACAACCTGCAAAATTGTGACTGTTTTGCGCACTGGGCAAGACTGTCAACATTTTCCCATAATTACCATTGCACACACCCATCATAATTGTTATTGTTTTGCGCGCTGAGCAAAACAGCATACATTTGCTCAAAATTGCCCAACACGCACAACCGGCAAAAATGTGACCGTTTTGCACGCTGGGCAAAATTGTCTACAATTACACAAAATTACCCAGCGCGCACAACCCGCAAAATTGTGACTTTTTTGCGCGCTACACAAATAATGTCTACATTTACCCAAAGTGACTCAATGCGCACAACCTGCAAAATTGTGACCGATTTGCGCGCTGAGCAAAAATGTTTATATTTAACCAAAGTGACTCAGCGCGCAGAGCCGGCAAAATTGTGACCGTTTTGCGCGCTGAGCAAAAATGTCTACATTTAACCAAATTTACTCACCGCGCAGAGCCGGCAAAATTGTGGCCGTTTTGTGCACTGGACAATACTGTCTACATTTACCCAAAATTACCAGCGCGCATGCCCGGCAAAATTGTGACTGTTTTGCGCTGGGCAAAAATGTCAAAATTTACCCAAAATTACTTAGCCTGCACAACCAGCAAAATTGTGAGGGTTTTGTGCATTGGGCAAAAATTTCAAAATTTACCCAAAAATTACTCAGCCCGCACTAGCAGCTAAATTGTGATCGTTTTGTGCACTGACCAAAACTGTCAATATTTTCCAAAAATCTCCTAGCGCACACTACCGGCAAAATTGTGACAGTTTTCCGCACTGAGTAAAACTGTCTACATTTACCAAAAATTAATCTGTGCGTACAACCGTCAAAAATGTGAACTGTCTACATTTATCCAAAATTAACCGGCGCGCCCAACCAGCAAAATTGTGACCGTTTTGCATGCTACGCAAATATAGTCTACATTTACCCAAATTTATCCAGCGCCCACAACCTGTAAAATTGTGACTATTTTGCGCGTTGAGCACAAATGTCTACATTTACCCAAGATGACCCAGCGCGCACAACCTGCAAAATTGTGACCGTTTTGCGCGCTGACCAAATATGTCTATATTTACTCAAAATTACATAGCGCTCACAACCGACAAAGTTGTTACTATTTTGCGCGCTGGGCAAAAATGTCTACATTCAACCAAAATTACTCTGCGTGCATAGCCGGCAAAATTGTGACTGTTTTGCGCACTAGGCAAAATAGTCTTTATTTACCGAAAATTACCAGCACACTTTGGCAAAATTGAGACCGTATTGCGCGCGGGGTAAAAATGTCAATATTTACCCAAAATTACTCAGCCTGCACAACTGACAAATTTGTGAGTGTTTTGCGCACTGACCAAAACTGTCTGCATTTTTCAAAAATAACCCAGCGCGCACAAGCGGGAAAATTGTGACAGTTTTGCGCGCTGAGTAAAACTGTCTCCATTTACCCAAAATTACCTAGCGCGCACAACCGGCAAAAATGTGACTGTTTTGCGCGCCGAACAAAACTATCTACATTTAGCCAAAATTACCCAGCGCGCACAAACGTCAAAATTGTGACCGTTTTGCACGCTATGCAAATATTGTCTACATTTACCCAACGCCCACAACCCGCAAAATTGTGACTTTTTTCAGCGCCCATAACACGCAAATTTTTGACTTTTTTGCACGCTGAGCACAAATGTCTACATTGACCCAAGTGACCCAGCGCACATAACATGTAAAACTGTGACCGTTTTGCGCGATGCCCAAATATGTCTACATTTACCCAAAATTACACAGCATTCACAACCGGCAAAATTGTGACCATTTTGCGCGCTGAGCAAAAATGACGACATTTAACCAAAATTACTCAGCGTGCTTAGCCGGCAAAAGTGTTACTGTTTTGCGCGCTGGGCAAAATTGTCTACATTTACCCAAAATTACCAGCGCACACACCCGACAAAATTGTGACGGTTTTGCGCGACATTTGCGCACAATTACCCAACACGCACAACGGGTAAAATTGTGATCGTTTTACGCACTGAGCAAAATTGTCTACATTTCCCCAAAATTACCCAGCGCGCATAACCGGAAAAGTTGTGACTGTTTTGTGCACTGCACAAAGAATGTCTACATTTATCCAAAATTAACTAGCGTGCACAACCTTCAAAATTGTGAGTGTTTTGCGCGCTGTGCAAAAATGTCTAAATTTCCCCAAAATTGCAATGTGTGCACAACCGTAAAAAATTGTTACCGTTTTGCGCCCTGGACAAAAATGTCGACATTTACCCAAAATTATCCAACGCGCACAGCCGGCAAAATTGAGACCGTTTTACGCTCTGAGCAAAACTGTCTACATTTACACAAAATTACACAGTGCACACAACCGGAAAAAATGTGATCGTTTTGCACGATGGCCAAAACTGTCTACATTTACCCAAAATTACCCCACGTGCACAACCCGTAAAATTGTGACTGTTTTGCGTGCTACGCAAATATTGTCAACATTTACCCAAGGGACCCAGTGCGCAAAACCTGAAAAATTGTGACTGTTTTCCGCGTTGACCAAATATGTCTACATTTACCCAAAGTGACTCTACGCGCACAACCGGTAAAATTGTGACCGTTTTGCGCACTGAGCAAAAATGTCCACATTTTACCAAAATTACTCAGCGCGCATAGCCGAAAAAATTGTGACCGTTTTGCGCGTTGGGCAAAACTGTCTACATTTACCCAAAATTACCAGCGCACAAACGCCGCAAAATTGTAACCGTTTTGCAAGCTAGAAAAAATGTCAACATTTACCCAAAATTACAAGCGCGCGCACCCTGCAAAATGGTGACCGTTTTGCGCGCTGGGCAAAATGTCAACATTTACCCAAAATTTCTCAGCCCGCACAACAGGCAAAATTGTGACTGTTTTGTGCACTGACCAAAACTGTCTACATTTTCCAAAAATGACCCAGCACCCACAAATGGCAAAATTGTGACAGTTTTGCGTGCTGGGAAAAAACTGTATACATTTACCCAAAATTACCCAGTGCACACAGGCGGCAAAAATGTGACCGTTTTGTGCGTTGGGCAAAACTGTCAACATTTACCCAAAATTACCCAGCGCGTACAACCGGCAAAATTATGACCGTTTTGCGCGCTACGCAAATAATGTCTACATTTACCCAAATTTCCCTAGCACCCACAACCCGCAAAATTGTGACTTTTTTCCGCTCGAGTACAAATGTCCACATTTACCCAAAGTAACCCATCGCGCACAAGCTGTAAAATTGTCACTGTTTTGCGCGCTGACCAAATATTTCCACATTTAACCAAAATTACACAGCGCTCACAACCGGCAAAATTGTGACCATTTCGCGCGATGAGCAAAAATGTCTACATTTAACCAAAAATACTCAGCGCGCATAGCCGGCAAAATAGTGGCTGTTTTGCGCGCGGGACAAAACTGTCAACATTCACCCAAAATTTCTAGTGCACACACCCGGCATAATTGTTATTGTTTTGCGCGCTGAGCGAAACAGCCTACATTTGCCTAAAATGACCCAACGCGTACAACCGGTAAAATTGTGATAATTTAACGCTCTGAGCAAAACTGTCTACATTTACCCAAAATTACCCAGTGCGCACAACCGGCAAAAATGTGATCGTTTTGCACGCTGGGCAAAACTGTCTACATTTACCCAAAATTACCACGTGTGCACAACCCGTAAAATTGTTACTGTTTTACGCGCTATACAAATAATGTCTACATTTACCAAAAGTGACCAAGCACGCATAACCTGCAAAATTGTGGCGGTTTTGCGCACTGGGCAAGACTGACAACATTTTCCCATAATTACCATTGCACACACCCATCATAATTGTTATTGTTTTGCGCGCTGAGCAAAACAGCATACATTTTCCCAAAATTGCCCAACACGCACAACCGGTAAAAATGTGACCGTTTTGTGCACTGACCTAAACTGTCTAGATTTTCCAAAAATTACCTAGCGCACACTACCGGCAAAATTGTGACAGTTTTACGCACTAAGCAAAACTGTTTACATTTACCAAAAATTAATCAGTGCGTACAACCGTTAAAAATGTGAACGGTTTGAGTGTTGGGAAAAACTGTCTACATTTATCCAAAATTAACTGGCGCACCCAACCGGCAAAATTGTGACCGTTTTGCATGCTACGCAAATAATGTCTACATTTACCCAAATTTATCCAGCGCACACAACCCGTAAAATTGTGACTATTTTGCGCGTTGAGCACAAATGTCTACATTTACCCAAAGTGACCCAGCGCGCACAACCTGCAAAATTGTGACCGTTTTGTACGCTAACCTAATATGTCTACATTTACTCAAAATTACACAGCGCTCACAACCGGCAAAATTGTTACTGTTTTGCGCGCTGGGCAAAAATGTCTACATTTAACCAAAATTACTCAGCGTGCTTAGCCGGCAAAATTGTGACTGTTTTGCGCACTAGGCAAAATAGTCTTTATTTACCGTAAATTACCAGCACACTTCGGCAAAATTGAGACCGTTTTGCGCGCGGGGTTTAACATGTCAATATTTACCCAAAATTACTCAGCCTGCACAACCGACAAAATTGTGATTGTTTACGCACTGACCAAAACTGTCTGCATTTTTCAAAAATAACCCAGCGCGCACAAGCGGCAAAATTGTGACAGTTTTGCGCGATGAGCAAAACTGTCTCCATTTACCCAAAATTACCCAGCGCGCATAACCGGTAAAAATGTAACTGTTTTGCGCGCCGGACAAAACTATCTACATTTACCCAAAATTACCCAGCGCGGACAAACGTCAAAATTGTGACCGTTTTGCACGCTATGCAAATAATGTCTACATTTACCCAACGCCCACAACCCGCAAAATTGTGACTTTTTTCAGCGCCCATAACATGCAAATTTGTGACTTTTATGCATGCTGAGCACAAATGTCTATATTGACCCAAGTGACCCATCGCGCATAACCTGTAAAATTGTGACCGTTTTGCGCGCTGCCCAAATATGTCTACATTTACCCAAAATTACACAGCGTTCGAAATCGGCAAAATTGTGACCATTTTGCGCGCTAAGCAAAAATGTCTACATTAAACCAAAATTACTCAGCGTGCATAGCCGGCAAAAGTGTTACTGTTTTGCGCGCTGGGCAAAATTGTCTACATTTACCCAAAATTACCAGCGCACACACCCGGCAAAATTGTGACTGTTTTGTGCTACATTTGCCCAAAATTACCCAACACGCACTACTGGTAAAATTGTGATCGTTTTACGCACTGAGCAAAATTGTCTACATTTCCTCAAAATTACCCAGCGCGCACAACCGGAAAAGTTGTGACTGTTTTGTGCACTGTGCAAATAATGTCTACATTTACCCAAATTGACTCAACGCGCACAACCTGCAAAATTGTGACCGATTTGCGCGCTGAGCAAAAATGTATATATGTAACCAAAGTGACTCAGCACGCAGAGCCGGCAAAATTGTGACCGTTTTGCGCGCTGAGCAAATATGTCTACATTTAACCAAATTTACTCATCGCGCAGAGCCGGCAAAATTGTGGCCGTTTTGTGCACTGGCCAAAACTGTCTACATTTACCCAAAATTACCAGCGCGCATGCCCGGCAAAATTGTGACTGTTTTGCGCTGGGCAAAAATGTCAAAATTTACCCAAAATTACTCAGCCTGCACAACCAGCAAAATTGTGAGGGTTTTGCCCATTGGGCAAAAATTTCAAAATTTACCCAAAATTACTCAGCCCGCACAAGCAGCTAAATTGTGACCGTCTTTTTCACTGACCAAAACTGTCAATATTTTCCAAAAATTACCTAGCGCACACTACCGGCAAAATTGTGACAGTTTTCCGCACTAAGTAAAACTGTCTACCTTTACCAAAAATTAATCAGTGCGTACAACCGTCAAAAATGTGACCTGTCTACATTTATCCAAAATTAACCGGCGCGCCCAACCAGCAAAATTGTGACCGTTTTGCATGCTACGCAAATAAAGTCTACATTTACCCAAATTTATCCAGCGCCCACAACCCGTAAAATTGTGAATATTTTGCGCGTTGAGCACAAATGTCTACATTTACCCAAGGTGACTCAGCGCGCACAACCTGTAAAATTGTGACCGTTTTGCGCGCTGACCAAATATGTCTATATTTACTCAAAATTACACAGCGCTCACAATCGGCAAAATTGTTACTATTTTGCGCACTGGGCAAAAATGTCTACATTCAACCAAAATTACTCTGCGTGCATAGCCGGCAAAATTGTGACTGTTTTGCGCACTAGGCAAAATAGTCTTTATTTACCGTAAATTACCAGCACACTTCGGCAAAATTGAGACCGTTTTGCGCGCGGGGTTTAACATGTCAATATTTACCCAAAATTACTCAGACTGCACAACCGACAAAATTGTGATTGTTTGCGCACTGACCAAAACTGTCTGCATTTTTCAAAAATAACCCAGCGCGCACAAGCGGCAAAATTGTGACAGTTTTGCGCGATGAGCAAAACTGTCTCCATTTACCCAAAATTACCCAGCGCGCACAACCGGTAAAAATGTAACTGTTTTGCGCGCCGGACAAAACTATCTACATTTACCCAAAATTACCCAGCGCGGACAAACGTCAAAATTGTGACCGTTTTGCACGCTATGCAAATAATGTCTACATTTACCCAACGCCCACAACCCGCAAAATTGTGACTTTTTTCAGCGCCCATAACATGCAAATTTGTGACTTTTATGCATGCTGAGCACAAATGTCTATATTGACCCAAGTGACCCATCGCGCATAACCTGTAAAATTGTGACCGTTTTGCGCGCTGCCCAAATATGTCTACATTTACCCAAGATTACACAGCGTTCACAACCGGCAAAATTGTGACCATTTTGCGCGCTGAGCAAAAATGACGACATTTAACCAAAATTACTCAGCGTGCATAGCCGGCAAAAGTGTTACTGTTTTGCACGCTGGGCAAAATTGTCTACATTTACCAAAAATTACCAGCGCACACACCCGGCAAAATTGTGACTGTTTTGCGCTACATTTGCGCACAATTACCCAACACGCACAACGGGTAAAATTGTGATCGTTTTACGCATTGAGCAAAATTGTCTACATTTCCCCAAAATTACCCAGCGCGCACAACCGGAAAAGTTGTGACTGTTTTGTGCACTGTGCAAAGAATGTCTACATTTACCCAAAATTAACTAGCGTGCACAACCTTCAAAATAGTGAGTGTTTTGCGCGCTGTGCAAAAATGTCTAAATTTCCCCAAAATTGCAATGTGTGCACAACCGTAAAAAATTGTGACCGTTTTGCGCCCTGGGCAAAAATGTCGACATTTACCCAAAATTATCCAACGCGCACAGCCGGCAAAATTGGGACCGTTTTACGCTCTGAGCAAAACTGTCTACATTTACCCAAAATTACACAGTGCACACAACCGGAAAAAATGTGATCGTTTTGCACGATGGCCAAAACTGTCTACATTTACCCAAAATTACCCCACGTGCACAACCCTTAAAATTGTGACTGTTTTGCGTGCTACACAAATATTGTCAACATTTACCCAAGGGACCCAGTGCGCAAAACCTGAAAAATTGAGACTGTTTTGCGCGTTGACCAAATATGTCTAAATTTACCCAAAGTGACTCTACGCGCACAACCGGTAAAATTGTGACCGTTTTGCGCACTGAGCAAAAATGTCCACATTTTACCAAAATTACTCAGCGCGCATAGCCGAAAAAATTGTGACCGTTTTGTGTGTTGGGCAAAACTGTCTACATTTAACCAAAATTACCAGCGCACACACGCCGCAAAATTGTAACCGTTTTACAAGCTGGAAAAAATGTAAACATTTACCCAAAATTACAAGCGCGCACACCAGGCAAAATGGTGACCATTTTGCGCGCTGGGCAAAATGTCAACATTTAACCAAAATTTCTCAGCCACAACAGGTAAAATTGTGACCGTTTTGTGCACTGACCAAAACTGTCTACATTTTCCAAAAATGATCCCGCGCCCACAAACGGCAAAATTGTGACAGTTTTGCGTGCTGGGAAAAACTGTATACATTTACCCAAATTACCCAGTACAGCCGGCAAAAATTTGACCGTTTTGCACGTTGGGCAAAACAGTCAACATTTACCCAAAATTACCCAGCACGTACAACCGGCAAAATTGTGACCGTTTTGCGCGCTACGCAAATAATGTCTACATTTACCCAAATTTCCACAGCACCCACAACCCGCAAAATTGTGACTATTTTCCCCTCTGAGTACAAATGACCACATTTATCCAAAGTAACCCAGCGCGCACAACCTGTAAAATTGTCACTGTTTTGCGCGCTGACCAAATATGTCCACATTTAACCAAAATTACACAGCGCTCATAACCGGCAAAATTGTGACCATTTCGCGCGCTGAGCAAAAATGTCTACATTTAACCAAAAATACTCAGCACGCATAGCCGGCAAAATAGTGGATGTTTTGCGCGCGGGAGTTTTGCGCGCTGATCGAAACAGCCTACATTTGCCAAAAATGACCCAACGCGTACAACCGGTAAAATTGTGATAATTTAACGCTCTGAGCAAAACAGTCTACATTTACCCAAAATTACCCAGTGCGCACAACCGGCAAAAATGTGATCGTTTTGCACGCTGGGCAAAACTGTCTATATATACCCAAAATTAACACGTGTGCACAACCCGTAAAATTGTGACTGTTTTACGCGCTATACAAATAATGTCTACATTTACCCAAAGTGACCCAGCATGCACAACCTGCAAAATTGTGACGGTTTTGCGCACTGGGCAAGACTGTCAACATTTTCCCATAATTACCATTGCACACACCCATCATAATTGTTATTGTTTTGCGCGCTGAGCAAAACAGCATACCTTTGCCCAAAATTGCCCAACACGCACAACCGGCAAAAATGTGACCGTTTTGCACGCTAGGCAAAATTGTCTACAATTACACAAAATTACCCAGCGCGCACAACCCGCAAAATTGTTACTTTTTTGCGCGCTACGCAAATAATGTCTACTTTACCCAAAGTGACTCAATGCGCACAACCTGCAAAATTGTGACCGATTTACGCGCTGAGCAAAAATGTTTATATTTAACCAAAGTGACTCAGCGGACATTTACCCAAAATTACCAGCGCACACACCCGGCAAAATTGTGACTGTTTTGCGCTACATTTGCCCAAAATTACCCAACACGCACTACGGGTAAAATTGTGATCGTTTTACGCACTGAGCAAAATTGTCTACATTTCCTCAAAATTACCCAGCGCGCACAACCGGAAAAGTTGTGACTGTTTTGTGCACTGTGCAAAGAATGTCTACATGTACCCAAAATTAACTAGCGTACACAACCTTCAAAATTGTGAGTGTTTTGCACGCTGTGCAAAAATGTCTAAATTTCCCCAAAATTGCAATGTGTACACAACCGTAAAAAATTGTGACTGTTTTGCGCCCTGGACAAAAGTCGACATTTACCCAAAATTATCCAACGCGCACAGCCGGTAAAATTGGGACCGTTTTACGCTCTGAGCAAAACTGTCTACATTTACCCAAAATTACACAGTGTACACAACCGGAAAAAATGTGATCGTTTTGCACGCTGGCCAAAACTGTCTACATTTACCCAAAATTACACCACGTGCACAACCCGTAAAATTGTGACTGTTTTGCGTGCTACGCAAA
Organism: Scilla litardierei; assembly: GCA_030789695.1. Taxonomy (NCBI): domain Eukaryota; kingdom Viridiplantae; phylum Streptophyta; class Magnoliopsida; order Asparagales; family Asparagaceae; genus Scilla; species Scilla litardierei. The sequence continues at coordinate 68,547,317 of CM061132.1, forward strand.
TATTGTCAACATTTACCCAAGGGACCCCAGTGCGCAAAACCTGAAAAATTGTGACTGTTTTGCGCGTTAACCAAATATGTCTACATTTACCCAAAGTGACTCTACGCGCATAACCGGTAAAATTGTGACCGTTTTGCGCACTGAGCAAAAATGCCCACATTTTACCAAAATTACTCAGCGCGCATAGCCGAAAAAATTGTGACCGTTTTGCGCGTTGGGCAAAACTGTCTACATTTACCCAAAATTACCAGCTCACACACGCCGCAAAATTGTAACCGGTTTGCAAGCTCGAAAAAATGTCAACATTTACCCAAAATTACAAGCGCGCACACCTGGTAAAATGGTGACCGTTTTGCGCGCTGGGCAAAATGTCAACATTTACCCAAAATTTCTCAGCCCGCACAACAGGCAAAATTGTGACCGTTTTGTGCACTGACCAAAACTGTCTACATTTTCCAAAAATGACCCAGCGCCCACAAACGACAAAATTATGACAGTTTTGCGTGCTGGGAAAAACTGTATACATTTACCCAAAATTACCCAGTGCACACAGCCGGTAAAAATGTGACAGTTTTGCGCGTTGGGCAAAACTGTCAACATTTACCCAAAATTACCCAGCGCGTACAACCGGCAAAATTGTGACCGTTTTGTGCGCTACGCAAATAATGTCTACATTTACCCAAATTTCCCCAGCACCCACAACCCGCAAAATTGTGACTATTTTCCGCTCTGAGTACAAATGTCCACATTTACCCAAAGTAACCCAGCGCGCACAACCTGTAAAATTGTCACTGTTTTGCGCGCTGACCAAATATGTCCACATTTTACCAAAATTACACAGCGCTCACAACCGGCAAAATTGTGACCATTTCACGCGCTGAGCAAAAATGTCTACATTTAACCAAAAATACTCAGCGCGCATAGCCAGTAAAATAGTGGCTGTTTTGCGCGCGGGACAAAACTGTCAACATTCACCCAAAATTACCAGTGCACACACCCGGCATAATTGTTATTGTTTTGCGCGCTGAGCGAAACAGCCTACATTTGCCTAAACCCAACGCGTACAACCGGTAAAATTGTGATAATTTAACGCTCTGAGCAAAACTGTCTACATATACCCAAAATTACCCAGTGCGCACAACCGGCAAAAATGTGATCGTTTTGCACGCTGGGAAAAACTGTCTACATTTACCCAAAATTACCACGTGTGCACAACCCGTAAAATTGTGACTGTTTTCCGCGCTATACAAATAATGTCTACATTTACCCAAAGTGACCCAGCACGCACAACCTGCAAAATTGTGACGGTTTTGTGCACTGGGCAAGACTGTCAACATTTTCCCATAATTACCATTGCACACACCCATCATAATTGTTATTGTTTTGCGCGCTGAGCAAAACAGCATACCTTTGCCCAAAATTGCCCAACACGCACAACCGGCAAAAATGTGACCGTTTTGCACGCTAGGCAAAATTGTCTACAATTACACAAAATTACCCAGCGCGCACAACCCGCAAAATTGTGACTTTTTTGCGCGCTACGCAAATAATGTCTACATTTACCCAAAGTGACTCAACACGCACAACCTGCAAAATTGTGACCGATTTGCGCGCTGAGCAAAAATGTCTATATTTAACCAAAGTGACTCAGCGCGCAGAGCCGGCAAAATTGTGACCGTTTTGCGCGCTGAGCAAAAATGTCTACATTTAACCAAATTTACTCACCGCGCAGAGCCGGCAAAATTGTGGCCGTTTTGTGCACTGGACAAAACTGTCTACATTTACCCAAAATTACCAGCGCGCATGCCCGACAAAATTGTGACTGTTTTGCGCTGGGCAAAAATGTCAAAATTTACCCAAAATTACTCAGCCTGCACAACCAGCAAAATTGTGAGGGTTTTGCCCATTGGGCAAAAATTTCAAAATTTACCCAAAAGTACTCAGCCCGCCCTAGCAGCTAAATTGTGACCGTTTTGTTCACTGACCAAAACTGTCAATATTTTCCAAAAATCACCTAGCGCACACTACCGGCAAAATTGTGACAGTTTTCCGCACTGAGTAAAACTGTCTACATTTACCAAAAATTAATCTGTGCGTACAACCGTCAAAAATGTGAACTGTCTATATTTATCCAAAATTAATCGGCGCGCCCAACCAGCAAAATTGTGACCGTTTTGCATGCTACGCAAATAAAGTCTACATTTACCCAAATTTATCCAGCGCCCACAACCTGTAAAATTGTGACTATTTTGCGCGTTGAGCACAAATGTCTACATTTACCCAAGATGACCCAGCGCGCACAGCCTGCAAAATTGTGACCGTTTTGCGCGCTGACCAAATATGTCTATATTTACTCAAAATTACATAGCGCTCACAACCGACAAAGTTGTTACTATTTTGCGCGCTGGGCAAAAATGTCTACATTCAACCAAAATTACTCTGCGTGCATAGCCGGCAAAATTGTGACTGTTTTGCGCACTAGGCAAAATAGTCTTTATTTACCCAAAATTACCAGCACACTTTGGCAAAATTGAGACCGTATTGCGCGCGGGGTAAAAATGTCAATATTTACCCAAAATTACTCAGCCTGCACAACCGACAAATTTGTGAGTGTTTTGCGCACTGACCAAAACTGTCTGCATTTTTCAAAAATAACCCAGCGCGCACAAGCGGGAAAATTGTGACAGTTTTGCGCGCTGAGTAAAACTGTCTCCATTTACCCAAAATTACCTAGCGCGCACAACCGGCAAAAATGTGACTGTTTTACGCGCCGAACAAAACTATCTACATTTAGCCAAAATTACCCAGCGCGCACAAACGTCTAAATTGTGACCGTTTTGCACGCTATGCAAATATTGTCTACATTTACCCAACGCCCACAACCCGCAAAATTGTGACTTTTTTCAGCGCCCATAACACGCAAATTTTTGACTTTTTTGCACGCTGAGCACAAATGTCTACATTGACCCAAGTGACCCAGCGCACATAACATGTAAAACTGTGACCGTTTTGCGCGCTGCCCAAATATGTCTACATTTACCCAAAATTACACAGCGTTCACAACCGGCAAAATTGTGACCATTTTGCGCGCTGAGCAAAAATGACGACATTTAACCAAAATTACTCAGCGTGCATAGCCGGCAAAAGTGTTACTGTTTTGCGCGCTGGGCAAAATTGTCTACATTTACCCAAAATTACCAGCGCACACACCCGACAAAATTGTGACTGTTTTGCGCGACATTTGCGCACAATTACCCAACACGCACAACGGGTAAAATTGTGATCGTTTTACGCACTGAGCAAAATTGTCTACATTTCCCCAAAATTACCCAGCGCGCATAACCGGAAAAGTTGTGACTGTTTTGTGCACTGCACAAAGAATGTCTACATTTATCCAAAATTAACTAGCGTGCACAACCTTCAAAATTGTGAGTGTTTTGCGCTCTGTGCAAAAATGTCTAAATTTCCCCAAAATTGCAATGTGTGCACAACAGTAAAAAATTGTTACCGTTTTGCGCCCTGGACAAAAATGTCGACATTTACCCAAAATTATCCAACGCGCACAGCCGGCAAAATTGAGACCGTTTTACGCTCTGAGCAAAACTGTCTACATTTAGACAAAATTACACAGTGTACACAACCGGAAAAAATGTGATCGTTTTGCACGATGGCCAAAACTGTCTACATTTACCCAAAATTACCCCACGTGCACAACCCGTAAAATTGTGACTGTTTTGCGTGCTACGCAAATATTGTCAACATTTACCCAAGGGACCCAGTGCGCAAAACCTGAAAAATTGTGACTGTTTTGCGCGTTGACCAAATATGTCTACATTTACCCAAAGTGACTCTACGCGCACAACCGGTAAAATTGTGACCGTTATGCGCACTGAGCAAAAATGTCCACATTTTACCAAAATTACTCAGCGCGCATAGCCGAAAAAATTGTGACCGTTTTGCGCGTTGGGCAAAACTGTCTACATTTACCCAAAATTACCAGCGCACACACGCCGCAAAATTGTAACCGTTTTGCAAGCTAGAAAAAATGTCAACATTTACCCAAAATTACAAGCGCGCGCACCCTGCAAAATGGTGACCGTTTTGCGCGCTGGGCAAAATGTCAACATTTACCCAAAATTTCTCAGCCCGCACAACAGGCAAAATTGTGACTGTTTTGTGCACTGACCAAAACTGTCTACATTTTCCAAAAATGACCCAGCACCCACAAACGGCAAAATTGTGACAGTTTTGCGTGCTGGGAAAAAACTGTATACATTTACCCAAAATTACCCAGTGCACACAGGCGGCAAAAATGTGACCGTTTTGTGCGTTGGGCAAAACTGTCAACATTTACCCAAAATTACCCAGCGCGTACAACCGGCAAAATTATGACCGTTTTGCGCGCTACGCAAATAATGTCTACATTTACCCAAATTTCCCTAGCACCCACAACCCGCAAAATTGTGACTTTTTTCCGCCCGAGTACAAATGTCCACATTTACCCAAAGTAACCCATCGCGCACAAGCTGTAAAATTGTCACTGTTTTGCGCGTTGACCAAATATTTCCACATTTAACCAAAATTACACAGCGCTCACAACCGGCAAAATTGTGACCATTTCGCGCGCTGAGCAAAAATGTCTACATTTAACCAAAAATACTCAGCGCGCATAGCCGGCAAAATAGTGGCTGTTTTGCGCGCGGGACAAAACTGTCAACATTCACCCAAAATTACCAGTGCACACACCCGGCATAATTGTTATTGTTTTGCGCGCTGAGCGAAAATTGTCTACATTTACCCAAAATTACCGGCGCACACGCCCGGCAAAATTGTGACTGTTTTGCGCTACATTTGCCCAAAATTACCCAACACGCACTACTGGTAAAATTGTGATCGTTTTACGCACTGAGCAAAATTGTCTACATTTCCTCAAAATTACCCAGCGCGCACAACCGGAAAAGTTGTGACTGTTTTGTGCACTGTGCAAATAATGTCTACATTTACCCAAATTGACTCAACGCGCACAACCTGCAAAATTGTGACCGATTTGCGCGCTGAGCAAAAATGTATATATGTAACCAAAGTGACTCAGCGCGCAGAGCCGGCAAAATTGTGACCGTTTTGCGCGCTGAGCAAATATGTCTACATTTAACCAAATTTACTCATCGCGCAGAGCCGGCAAAATTGTGGCCATTTTGTGCACTGGACAAAACTGTCTACATTTACCCAAAATTACCAGCGCGCATGCCCGGCAAAATTGTGACTGTTTTGCGCTGGGCAAAAATGTCAAAATTTACCCAAAATTACTCAGCCTGCACAACCAGCAAAATTGTGAGGGTTTTGCCCATTGGGCAAAAATTTCAAAATTTACCCAAAATTACTCAGCCCGCACAAGCAGCTAAATTGTGACCGTCTTTTTCACTGACCAAAACTGTCAATATTTTCCAAAAATTACCTAGCGCACACTACCGGCAAAATTGTGACAGTTTTCCGCACTAAGTAAAACTGTCTACCTTTACCAAAAATTAATCAGTGCGTACAACCGTCAAAAATGTGACCTGTCTACATTTATCCAAAATTAACCGGCGCGCCCAACCAGCAAAATTGTGACCGTTTTGCATGCTACGCAAATAAAGTCTACATTTACCCAAATTTATCCAGCGCCCACAACCCGTAAAATTGTGAATATTTTGCGCGTTGAGCACAAATGTCTACATTTACCCAAGGTGACTCAGCGCGCACAACCTGTAAAATTGTGACCGTTTTGCGCGCTGACCAAATATGTCTATATTTACTCAAAATTACACAACGCTCACAATCGGCAAAATTGTTACTATTTTGCGCACTGGGCAAAAATGTCTACATTCAACCAAAATTACTCTGCGTGCATAGCCGGCAAAATTGTGACTGTTTTGCGCACTAGGCAAAATAGTCTTTATTTACCGTAAATTACCAGCACACTTCGGCAAAATTGAGACCGTTTTGCGCGCGGGGTTTAACATGTCAATATTTACCCAAAATTACTCAGCCTGCACAACCGACAAAATTGTGATTGTTTGCGCACTGACCAAAACTGTCTGCATTTTTCAAAAATAACCCAGCGCGGACAAGCGGCAAAATTGTGACAGTTTTGCGCGATGAGCAAAACTGTCTCCATTTACCCAAAATTACCCAGCGCGCACAACCGGTAAAAATGTAACTGTTTTGCGCGCCGGACAAAACTATCTACATTTACCCAAAATTACCCAGCGCGGACAAACGTCAAAATTGTGACCGTTTTGCACGCTATGCAAATAATGTCTACATTTACCCAACGCCCACAACCCGCAAAATTGTGACTTTTTTCAGCGCCCATAACATGCAAATTTGTGACATTTATGCATGCTGAGCACAAATGTCTATATTGACCCAAGTGACCCATCGCGCATAACCTGTAAAATTGTGACCGTTTTGCGCGCTGCCCAAATATGTCTACATTTACCCAAGATTACACAGCGTTCACAACCGGCAAAATTGTGACCATTTTGCGCGCTGAGCAAAAATGACGACATTTAACCAAAATTACTCAGCGTGCATAGCCGGCAAAAGTGTTACTGTTTTGCACGCTGGGCAAAATTGTCTACATTTACCAAAAATTACCAGCGCACACACCCGGCAAAATTGTGACTGTTTTGCGCTACATTTGCGCACAATTACCCAACACGCACAACGGGTAAAATTGTGATCGTTTTACGCACTGAGCAAAATTGTCTACATTTCCTCAAAATTACCCAGCGCGCACAACCGGAAAAGTTGTGACTGTTTTGTGCACTGTGCAAATAATGTCTACATTTACCCAAATTGACTCAACGCGCACAACCTGCAAAATTGTGACCGATTTGCGCGCTGCGCAAAAATGTATATATGTAACCAAAGTGACTCAGCGCGCAGAGCCGGCAAAATTGTGACCGTTTTGCGCGCTGAGCAAATATGTCTACATTTAACCAAAATTACTCATCGCGCAGAGCCGGCAAAATTGTGGCCGTTTTGTGCCCTGGACAAAACTGTCTACATTTACCCAAAATTACCAGCGCGCATGCCCGGCAAAATTGTGACTGTTTTGCGCTGGGCAAAAATGTCAAAATTTACCAAAAATTACTCAGCCGGCACACCCGGCAAAATTGTGAGGGTTTTGCGCATTGGGCAAAAATTTCAAAATTTACCCAAAATTACTCAGCCCGCACAAGCAGCTAAATTGTGACCGTCTTGTTCACTGACCAAAACTGTCAATATTTTCCAAAAATTACCTAGCGCACACTACCGGCAAAATTGTGACAGTTTTCCGCACTAAGTAAAACTGTCTACCTTTACCAAAAATTAATCAGTGCGTACAACCGTCAAAAATGTGACCTGTCTACATTTATCCAAAATTAACCGGCGCGCCCAACCAGCAAAATTGTGACCGTTTTGCATGCTACGCAAATAAAGTCTACATTTACCCAAATTTATCCAGCGCCCACAACCCGTAAAATTGTGAATATTTTGCGCGTTGAGCACAAATGTCTACATTTACCCAAGGTGACTCAGCGCGCACAACCTGTAAAATTGTGACCGTTTTGCGCGCTGACCAAATATGTCTATATTTACTCAAAATTACACAGCGCTCACAATCGGCAAAATTGTTACTATTTTGCGCCCTGGGCAAAAATGTCTACATTCAACCAAAATTACTCTGCGTGCATAGCCGGCAAAATTGTGACTGTTTTGCGCACTAGGCAAAATAGTCTTTATTTACCGTAAATTACCAGCACACTTCGGCAAAATTGAGACCGTTTTACGCGCGGGGTTTAACATGTCAATATTTACCCAAAATTACTCAGCCTGCACAACCGACAAAATTGTGATTGTTTGCGCACTGACCAAAACTGTCTGCATTTTTCAAAAATAACCCAGCGCGCACAAGCGGCAAAATTGTGACAGTTTTGCGCGATGAGCAAAACTGTCTCCATTTACCCAAAATTACCCAGCGCGCACAACCGGTAAAAACGTAACTGTTTTGCGCGCCGGACAAAACTATCTACATTTACCCAAAATTACCCAGCGCGGACAAACGTCAAAATTGTGACCGTTTTGCACGCTATGCAAATAATGTCTACATTTACCCAACGCCCACAACCCGCAAAATTGTGACTTTTTTCAGCGCCCATAACATGCAAATTTGTGACTTTTATGCATGCTGAGCACAAATGTCTATATTGACCCAAGTGACCCATCGCGCATAACCTGTAAAATTGTGACCGTTTTGAGCGCTGCCCAATTATGTCTACATTTACCCAAAATTACACATCGTTCACAACCGGCAAAATTGAGACCATTTTGCGCGCTGAGCAAAAATGACGACATTTAACCAAAATTACTCAGCGTGCATAGCCGGCAAAAGTGTTACTGTTTTGCACGCTGGGCAAAATTGTCCACATTTACCAAAAATTACCAGCGCACACACCCGGCAAAATTGTGACTGTTTTGCGCTACATTTGCGCACAATTACCCAACACGCACAACGGGTAAAATTGTGATCGTTTTACGCATTGAGCAAAATTGTCTACATTTCCCCAAAATTACCCAGCGCGCACAACCGGAAAAGTTGTGACTGTTTTGTGCACTGTGCAAAGAATGTCTACATTTACCCAAAATTAACTAGCGTGCACAACCTTCAAAATAGTGAGTGTTTTGCGCGCTGTGCAAAAATGTCTAAATTTCCCCAAAATTGCAATGTGTGCACAACCGTAAAAAATTGTGACCGTTTTGCGCCCTGGACAAAAATGTCGACATTTACCCAAAATTATCCAACGCGCACAGCCGGCAAAATTGGGACCGTTTTACGCTCTGAGCAAAACTGTCTACATTTACCCAAAATTACACAGTGCACACAACCGGAAAAAATGTGATCGTTTTGCACGATGGCCAAAACTGTCTACATTTACCCAAAATTACCCCACGTGCACAACCCTTAAAATTGTGACTGTTTTGCGTGCTACACAAATATTGTCAACATTTACCCAAGGGACCCAGTGCGCAAAACCTGAAAAATTGAGACTGTTTTGCGCGTTGACCAAATATGTCTAAATTTACCCAAAGTGACTCTACGCGCACAACCGGTAAAATTGTGACCGTTTTGCGCACTGAGCAAAAATGTCCACATTTTACCAAAATTACTCAGCGCGCATAGCCGAAAAAATTGTGACCGTTTGTGTGTTGGGCAAAACTGTCTACATTTACCCAAAATTACCAGCGCACACACGACGCAAAATTGTAACCGTTTTACAAGCTGGAAAAAATGTCAACATTTACCCAAAATTACAAGCGCGCACACCCGGCAAAATGGTGACCATTTTGCGCGCTGGGCAAAATGTCAACATTTAACCAAAATTTCTCAGCCCGCACAACAGGCAAAATTGTGACCGTTTTGTGCACTGACCAAAACTGTCTACATTTTCCAAAAATGACCCCGCGCCCACAAACGGCAAAATTGTGACAGTTTTGCGTGCTGGGAAAAACTGTATACATTTACCCAAAATTACCCAGTACACACAGCCGGCAAAAATGTGACCGTTTTGCACGTTGGGCAAAACAGTCAACATTTACCCAAAATTACCCAGCACGTACAACCGGCAAAATTGTGACCGTTTTGCGCGCTACGCAAATAATGTCTACATTTACCCAAATTTCCACAGCACCCACAACCCGCAAAATTGTGACTATTTTCCGCTCTGAGTACAAATGTCCACATTTACCCAAAGTAACCCAGCGCGCACAACCTGTAAAATTGTCACTGTTTTGCGCGCTGACCAAATATGTCCACATTTAACCAAAATTACACAGCGCTCATAACCGGCAAAATTGTGACCATTTCGCGAGCTGAGCAAAAATGTCTACATTTAACCAAAAATACTCAGCGCGCATAGCCGGCAAAATAGTGGCTGTTTTGCGCGCGGGACAAAACTGTCAACATTCACCCAAAATTACCAGTGCACACACCCGGCATAATTGTTATTGTTTTGCGCGCTGATCGAAACAGCCTACATTTGCCAAAAATGACCCAACGCGTACAACCGGTAAAATTGTGATAATTTAACGCTCTGAGCAAAACAGTCTACATTTATCCAAAATTACCCAGTGCGCACAACCGGCAAAAATGTGATCGTTTTGCACGCTGGGCAAAACTGTCTATATATACCCAAAATTAACACGTGTGCACAACCCGTAAAATTGTGACTGTTTTACGCGCTATACAAATAATGTCTACATTTACCCAAAGTGACCCAGCATGCACAACCTGCAAAATTGTGACGGTTTTGCGCACTGGGCAAGACTGTCAACATTTTCCCATAATTACCATTGCACACACCCATCATAATTGTTATTGTTTTGCGCGCTGAGCAAAACAGCATACCTTTTGCCCAAAATTGCCCAACACGCACAACCGGCAAAAATGTGACCGTTTTGCACGCTAGGCAAAATTGTCTACAATTACACAAAATTACCCAGCGCGCACAACCCGCAAAATTGTGACTTTTTTGCGCGCTACGCAAATAATGTCTACTTTACCCCAAGTGACTCAATGCGCACAACCTGCAAAATTGTGACCGATTTACGCGCTGAGCAAAAATGTTTATATTTAACCAAAGTGACTCAGCGCACATTTACCCAAAATTACCAGCGCACACACCCGGCAAAATTGTGACTGTTTTGCGCTACATTTGCCCAAAATTACCCAACACGCACTACGGGTAAAATTGTGATCGTTTTACGCACTGAGCAAAATTGTCTACATTTCCTCAAAATTACCCAGCGCGCACAACCGGAAAAGTTGTGACTGTTTTGTGCACTGTGCAAAGAATGTCTACATGTACCCAAAATTAACTAGCGTACACAACCTTCAAAATTGTGAGTGTTTTGCGCGCTGTGCAAAAATGTCTAAATTTCCCCAAAATTGCAATGTGTACACAACCGTAAAAAATTGTGACCGTTTTGCGCCCTGGACAAAAGTCGACATTTACCCAAAATTATCCAACGCGCACAGCCGGTAAAATTGGGACCGTTTTACGCTCTGAGCAAAACTGTCTACATTTACCCAAAATTACACAGTGTACACAACCGGAAAAAATGTGATCGTTTTGCACGCTGGCCAAAACTGTCTACATTTACCCAAAAATACACCACGTGCACAACCCGTAAAATTGTGACTGTTTTGCGTGCTACGCAAATATTGTCAACATTTACCCAAGGGACCCAGTGCGCAAAACCTGAAAAAATTGTGACTGTTTTTGCGCGTTGACCAAATATGTCCACATTTACCCAAAGTGACTCTACGCGCACAACCGGTTAAAATTGTGACCGTTTTGCGCACTGAGCAAAAATGTCCACATTTTACCAAAATTACTCAGCGCGCATAGCCGAAAAAATTGTGACCGTTTTGCGTGTTGGGCAAAACTGTCTACATTTACCCAAAATTACCAGCTCACACACGCCGCAAAATTGTAACCGGTTTGCAAGCTCGAAAAAATGTCAACATTTACCCAAAATTACAAGCGCGCACACCCGGTAAAATGGTGACCGTTTTGCGCGCTGGGCAAAATGTCAACATTTACCCAAAATTTCTCAGCCCGCACAACAGGCAAAATTGTGACCGTTTTGTGCACTGACCAAAACTGTCTACATTTTCCAAAAATGACCCAGCGCCCACAAACGGCAAAATTATGACAGTTTTGCATGCTGGGAAAAACTGTATACATTTACCCAAAATTACCCAGTGCACACAGCCGGTAAAAATGTGACCGTTTTGCGCGTTGGGCAAAACTGTCAACATTTACCCAAAATTACCCAGCGCGTACAACCGGCAAAATTGTGACCGTTTTGCGCGCTACGCAAATAATGTCTACATTTACCCAAATTTCCCCAGCACCCACAACCCGCAAAATTGTGACTTTTTCCGCTCTGAGTACAAAATGTCCACATTTACCCAAAGTAACCCAGCGCGCACAACCTGTAAAATTGTCACTGTTTTGCGCGCTGACCAAATATGTCCACATTTTACCAAAATTACACAGCGCTCACAACCGGCAAAATTGTGACCATTTCACGCGCTGAGCAAAAATGTCTACATTTAACCAAAAATACTCAGCGCGCATAGCCAGCAAAATAGTGGCTGTTTTGCGCGCGGGACAAAACTGTCAACATTCACCCAAAATTACCCGTGCACACACCCGGCATAATTGTTATTGTTTTGCGCGCTGAGCGAAACAGCCTACATTTGCCTAAACCCAACGCGTACAACCGGTAAAATTGTGATAATTTAACGCTCTGAGCAAAACTGTCTACATATACCCAAAATTACCCAGTGCGCACAACCGGCAAAAATGTGATCGTTTTGCACGCTGGGCAAAACTGTCTACATTTACCCAAAATTACCACGTGTGCACAACCCTTAAAATTGTGACTGTTTTACGCGCTATACAAATAATGTCTACATTTACCCAAAGTGACCCAGCACGCACAACCTGCAAAATTGTGACGGTTTTGTGCACTGGGCAAGACTATCAACATTTTCCCATAATTACCATTGCACACACCCATCATAATTGTTATTGTTTTGCGCGCTGAGCAAAACAGCATACATTTGCCCAAAATTGCCCAACACGCACAACCGGCAAAAATGTGACCGTTTTGAACGCTAGGCAAAATTGTCTACAATTACACAAAATTACCCAGCGCGCACAACCCGCAAAATTGTGACTTTTTTGCGCGCTACGCAAATAATGTCTACATTTACCCAAAGTGACTCAACACGCACAACCTGCAAAATTGTGACCGATTTGCGCGCTGAGCAAAAATGTCTATATTTAACCAAAGTGACTCAGCGCGCAGAGCCGGCAAAATTGTGACCGTTTTGCGCGATGAGCAAAAATGTCTACATTTAACCAAATTTACTCACCGCGCAGAGCCGGCAAAATTGTGGCCGTTTTGTGCACTGGACAAAACTGTCTACATTTACCCAAAATTACCAGCGCGCATGCCCGACAAAATTGTGACTGTTTTGCGCTGGGCAAAAATGTCAAAATTTACCCAAAATTACTCAGCCTGCACAACCAGCAAAATTGTGAGGGTTTTGCGCATTGGGAAAAAATTTCAAAATTTACCCAAAATTACTCAGACCGCACAAGCAGCTAAATTGTGACCGTTTTGTGCACTGACCAAAACTGTCTATATTTTCCAAAAATTACCTAGCGCACAATACCGGAAAAATTGTGACAGTTTTCCGCACTGAGTAAAACTGTCTACATTTACCAAAAATTAATCAGTGCGTACAACCGTAAAAAATGTGAACTGTCTACATTTATCCAAAATTAACTGGCGCTCCCAACCGGCAAAATTGTGACCGTTTTGCATGTTACGCAAATAAAGTCTACATTTACCCAAATTTATCCAGCGCCCACAACCCGTAAAATTGTGACTATTTTGCGCGTTGAGCACAAATGTCTACATTTACCCAAGGTGACCCAGCGCGCACAACCGGCAAAATTGTGACCGTTTTGCGCGCTGACCAAATATGTCTATATTTACTCAAAATTACATAGCGCTCACAACCAGCAAAATTGTCACTATTTTGCGCGCTGGGCAAAAATGTCTACATTCAACCAAAATTACTCTGCGTGCATAGCCGGCAAAATTGTGACTGTTTTGCGCACTAGGCAAAATAGTCTTTATTTACCCAAAATTACAAGCACACTTTGGCAAAATTGAGACCATATTGCGCGCGGGGTAAAAAAATGTCAATATTTACCCAAAATTACTCAGCCTGCACAACCGACAAAATTGTGAGTGTTTTACGCACTGACCAAAACTGTCTGCATTTTTCAAAAATAACCCAGCGCGCACAAGCGGCAAAATTGTGACAGTTTTGCACGCTGAGCAAAACTGTCTCCATTTACCCAAAATTACCCAGCGCGCGCAACCGGCAAAAATGTGACTGTTTTACGCGCCGGACAAAACTATCTACATTTAGCCAAAATTACCCAGCGCGCACAAACGTCAAAATTGTGACCGTTTTGCACGCTATGCAAATAATGTCTACATTTACCCAACGCCCACAACCCGCAAAATTGTGACTTTTTTCAGCTCCCATAACACGCAAATTTGTGACTTTTTTGCACGCTGAGCACAAATGTCTACATTGACCAAAGTGACACAGCGCACATAACATGTAAAATTGTGACCGTTTTGCGCGCTGCCCAAATATGTCTACATTTACCCAAAATTACACAGCGTTTACAACCGGCAAAATTGTGACCATTTTGCGCGCTGATCAAAAATGACGACATTTAACCAAAATTACTCAGCGTGCATAGCCGGCAAAAGTGTTACTGTTTTGCGCGCTGGGCAAAATTGTCTACATTTACCCAAAATTACCAGCGCACACACCCGGCAAAATTGTGACTGTTTTGCGCTACATTTGTGCACAATTTCCCAACACGCACAACGGGTAAAATTGTGATTGTTTTACACACTGAGCAAAATTGTCTACATTTCCCCAAAATTACCTAGCGCGCACAACCAAAAAAGTTGTGACTGTTTTGTGCACTGTGCAAAGAATGTCTACATTTACCCAAAATTAACTAGCGTGCACAACCTTCAAAATTGTGAGTGTTTTGCGCGCTGTGCAAAAATGTCTAAATTTCCCCAAAATTGCAATGTGTGCACAACCGTAAAAATTGCGACCGTTTTGCGCCCTGGACAAAAATGTCGACATTTACCCAAAATTATCCATCGCGCACAGCCGGCAAATTGGGACCGTTTTACGCTCTGAGCAAAACTGTCTACATTTACCCAAAATTACACAGTGCACACAACCGGAAAAAATGTGATCGTTTTGCACGATGGCCAAAACAGTCTACATTTACCCAAAATTACCCCACGTGCACAACCCGTAAAATTGTGACTGTTTTGCGTGCTACGCAAATATTGTCAACATTTACCCAAGGGACCCAGTGCGCAAAACCTGAAAAATTGTGACTGTTTTGCGCGTTGACCAAATATGTCTACATTTACCCAAAGTGACTCTACGCGCATAACCGGTAAAATTGTGACCGTTTTGCGCACTGAGCAAAAATGTCCACATTTTACCAAAATTACTCAGCGCGCATAGCCGAAAAAATTGTGACCGTTTTGCGCGTTGGGCAAAACTGTCTACATTTACCCAAAATTACCAGCGCACACACGTCGCAAAATTGTAACCGTTTTGCAAGCTGGAAAAAATGTCAACATTTACCCAAAATTACAAGCGCGCACACCCGGTAAAATGGTGACCGTTTTGCGCGCTGGGCAAAATGTCAACATTTACCCAAAATTTCTCAGCCCGCACAACAGAAAAAATTGTGACCGTTTTGTGCACTGACCAAAACTGTCTACATTTTCCAAAAATGACCCCGCGCCCATAAAAGGCAAAATTGTGACAGTTTTGCGTGCTGGGAAAAACTGTATACATTTACCCAAAATTACCTAGTGCACACAGCCGGCAAAAATGTGACCGTTTTGCGCGTTGGGCAAAACTGTCAACATTTACCCAAAATTACCCAGCGCGTACAACCGGCAAAATTGTGACCGTTTTGCGCGCTACGCAAATAATGTCTACATTTACCCAAATTTCCCCAGCACCCACAACCCGCAAAATTGTGACTATTTTCCGCTCTGAGTATAAATGTCCACATTTACCCAAAGTAACCCAGCGCGCACAACCTGTAAAATTGTCACTGTTTTGCGCGATGGCCAAATATGTCCACATTTAACCAAAATTACACAGCGCTCACAACCGGCAAAATTGTGACCATTTCACGCGCTGAGCAAAAATGTCTACATTTAACCAAAAATACTCAGCGCGCATAGCCGGCAAAATAGTGGCTGTTTTGCGCGCGGGACAAAACTGTCAACATTCACCCAAAATTACCAGTGAACACACCCGGCATAATTGTTATTGTTTTGCGCGCTGAGCGAAACAGCCTACATTTGCCAAAAATGACCCAACGCGTACAACCGGTAAAATTGTGATAATTTAACGCTCTGAGCAAAACTGTCTACATTTACCCAAAATTACCCAGTGCGCACAACCAGCAAAAATGTGATCGTTTTGCACGCTGGGGAAAACTGTCTACATTTACCCAAAATTACCACGTGTGCACAACCCGTAAAATTGTGATTGTTTTACGCGCTATACAAATAATGTCCACATTTTTCCAAAGTGACCAAGCACGCACAACCTGCAAAATTGTGACGGTTTTGCGCACTGGGCAAGACTGTCAACATTTCCCCATAATTACTATTGCACACACCCATCATAATTGTTATTGTTTTGCGCACTGAGCAAAATAGCATACATTTGCCCAAAGTTGCCCAACACGCACAACCGGCAAAAATGTGACCGTTTTGCACGTTAGGCAAAATTGTCTACAATTACACAAAATTACCCAGCGTGCACAACCCGCAAAATTGTGACTTTTTTGCGTGCTGCGCAAATAATGTCTACATTTACCCAAAGTGACTCAACGCGCACAACCTGTAAAATTGTGACCGATTTGCGCGCTGAGCAAAAATGTTTAGATTTAACCAAAGTGACTCAGCGCGCAGAGCCGGCAAAATTGTGACCGTTTTGCGCGCTGAGCAAAAATGTCTACATTTAACCAAATTTACTCACCGCGCAGAGCCGGTAAAATTGTGGCCGTTTTGTGCACTGGACAAAACTGTCTACATTTACCCAAAATTACCAGCGCGCATGCCCGGCAAAATTGTGACTGTTTTGCGCTGGGCAAAAATGTCAAAATTTACCAAAAATTACTCAGCCGGCACAACCGGCAAAATTGTGAGGGTTTTGCGCATTGGGCAAAAATTTCAAAATTTACCCAAAATTACTCAGCCCGCACAAGCAGCTAAATTGTGACCGTCTTGTTCACTGACCAAAACTGTCAATATTTTCCAAAAATTACCTAGCGCACACTACCGGCAAAATTGTGACAGTTTTCCGCACTGAGTAAAACTGTCTACATTTACCAAAAATTAATCAGTGCGTACAACCGTCAAAAATGTGAACTGTCTACATTTATCCAAAATTAACCGGCGCGCCCAACCGGCAAAATTGTGACCGTTTTGCATGCTACGCAAATAAAGTCTACATTTACCCAAATTTATCCAGCGCCCACAACCCGTAAAATTGTGACTATTTTGCGCGTTGAGCACAAGTGTCTACATTTACTCAAGGTGACCCAGCGTGCACAACAACATGCAAAATTGTGACCGTTTTGTGCGCTGACCAAATATGTCTATATTTACTCAAAATTAGACAGCGCTCACAACCGGCAAAATTGTTACTATTTTGCGCGCTGGGCAAAAATGTCTACATTCAACCAAAATTACTCTGCGTGCATAGCCGGCAAAATTGTGACTGTTTTGCGCACTAGGCAAAACAGTCTTTATTTACCCAAAATTACCAGCACACTTTGGCAAAATTGAGACAGTATTGCGCGCGGGGAAATAAATGTCAATATTTACCCAAAATTACTCAGCCTGCACAACCGACAAAATTATGAGTGTTTTGTGCACTGACCAAAACTGTCTGCATTTTTCAAAAATAACCCAGCGCGCACAAGCGGCAAAATTGTGACAGTTTTGCGCGCTGAGCAAAACTATCTACATTTACCCAAAATTACCCTACGCGCACTTACCCAAAATTACCCTACGCGCACAACCGGCAAAAATGTGACAGTTTTGCGCGCTGGATAAAACTATCTACATTTACCCAAAATTTCCCAGCTCGCACAAACGTCAAAATTGTGACCGTTTTGCACGCTATGCAAATAATGTCTACATTTACCCAACGCCCACAAACCGCAAAATTGTGACTTTTTTCAGCGCCCATAACACGCAAATTTGTGACTTTTTTGCACGCTGAGCACAAATGTCTACATTGACCCAAGTGACCCAGCGCACATAACATGTAAAATAGTGACCGTTTTGCGCGCTGCCCAAATATGTCTACATTTACCCAAAATTACACAGCGTTCACAACCGGAAAAATTGTGACCATTTTGCGCGCTGAGCAAAAATGACGACATTTAACCAAAATTACTCAGCGTGCATAGCCGGCAAAAGTGTTACTGTTTTGCGCGCTGGGCAAAATTGTCTACATTTACCCAAAATTACCAGCGCACACACCCGGCAAAATTATGACTGTTTTGCGCTACATTTGCGCACAATTACCCAACACGCACAACGGATAAAATTGTGATCGTTTTACGCACTGAGCAAAATTGTCTACATTTCCCCAAAATTACCCAACGCGCACAACCGGAAAAGTTGTGACTGTTTTGTGCACTGCACAAAGAATGTCTACATTTATCCAAAATTAACTAGCGTGCACAACATTCAAAATTGTGAGTGTTTTGCGCGCTGTGCAAAAATGTCTAAATTTTCCCAAAATTGCAATGTGTGCACAACCGTAAAAAATTGTGACCGTTTTGCGCCCTGGACAAAAATGTCGTCATTTACCATTTTACGCTCTGAGCAAAACTGTCTACATTTACCCAAAATTACACAGTGCACACACCCGGAAAAAATGTGATCGTTTTGCCTGCTGGCCAAAACTGTCTACATTTACCCAAAATTACCACACGTGCACAACCCGTAAAATTGTGACTGTTTTGCGTGCTACGCAAATATTGTCAACATTTACCCAAGGGACCCAGTGCGCAAAACCTGAAAAATTGTGACTGTTTTGCGCGTTGACCAAATATGTCCACATTTACCCAAAGTGACTCTACGCGCACAACCGGTAAAATTGTGACCGTTTTGCGCACTGAGCAAAAATGTCCACATTTTACCAAAATTACTCAGCGCGCATAGCCGAAAAAATTGTGACCGTTTTGCGCGTTGGGCAAAACTATCTACATTTACCCAAAATTACCAGCGCACACACGCCGCAAAATTGTAACCGTTTTGTAAGCTGGAAAAAATGTCAACATTTACCCAAAATTACAAGCGCGCACACCCGGCAAAATGGTGACCGTTTTGCGCGCTGGGCAAAATGTCAATATTTACCCAAAATTTCTCAGCCCGCACAACAGGCAAAATTGTGACCGTTTTGTGCACTGACCAAAACTGTCTACATTTTCCAAAAATGACCCAGCGCCCACAAACGGCAAAAGTGTGACAGTTTTGCTTGCTGGGAAAAACTGTATACATTTACCCAAAATTACCCAGTGCACACAGGCGGCAAAAATGTGACCGTTTTGCGCGTTGGGCAAAACTGTCATCATTTACCCAAAATTACCCAGAGCGTACAACCGGCAAAATTGTGACCGTTTTGCGCGCTACACAAATAATGTCTACATTTACCCAAATTTCCCCAGCACCCACAACCCGCAAAATTGTGACTATTTTCCGCTTGAGTACAAATGTCCACATTTACCCAAAGTAACCCATCGCGCACAACCTGTAAAATTGTCACTGTTTTGCGCGCTGACCAAATATGTCCACATTTAACCAAAATTACACAGCGCTAACAACCGGCAAAATTGTGACCATTTAGTGCGCTGAGCAAAAATGTCTACATTTAACCAAAAATACTCAGCGCGCATAGCCGGTAAAATAGTGGCTGTTTTGCTTGCGGGACAAAACTGTCAACATTCACCCAAAATTACCAGTGCACACACCCGGCATAATTGTTATTGTTTTGCGCGCTGAGCGAAACAGCCTACATTTGCCTAAAATGACCCAACGCGTACAACCGGTAAAATTGTGATAATTTAACGCTCTGAGCAAAACTATCTACATTTACCCAAAATTACCCAGTGCACACACCCGGCATAATTGTTATTGTTTTGCGCGCTGAGCGAAACAGCCTACATTTGCCTAAAATGACCCAACGCGTACAACCGGTAAAATTGTGATAATTTAACGCTCTGAGCAAAACTGTCTACATTTACCCAAAATTACCCAGTGCGCACAACCGGCAAAAATGTGATCGTTTTGCACGCTGGGCAAAACTGTCTACATTTACCCAAAATTACCACGTGTGCACAACCCGTAAAATATTTACTGTTTTACGCGCTATACAAATAATGTCTACATTTACCCAAAGTGACCAAGCACGCACAACCTGCAAAATTGTGACGGTTTTGCGCACAGGGCAAGACTGACAAAATTTTCCCATAATTACCATTGCACACACCCATCATAATTGTTATTGTTTTGCGCGCTGAGCAAAACAGCATACATTTTCCCAAAATTGCCCAACACGCATAACCGGCAAAAATGTGACCGTTTTGTGCACTGACCAAAACTGTCTAGATTTTCCAAAAATTACCTAGCGCACACTACCGGCAAAATTGTGACAGTTTTAGGCACTAAGCAAAACTGTTTACATTTACCAAAAATTAATCAGTGGGTACCACCGTTAAAAATGTGAACGGTTTGAGTGTTGGGAAAAAACTGTCTACATTTATCCAAAATTAACTGGCGCACCCAACCGGCAAAATTGTGACCGTTTTGCATGCTACGCAAATAATGTCTACATTTACCCAAATTTATCCAGCGCACACAACCCGTAAAATTGTGACTATTTTATGCGTTGAGCACAAATGTCTACATTTACCCAAAGTGACCCAGCGCGCACAACCTGCAAAATTGTGACCGTTTTGTACGCTAACCAAATATGTCTACATTTACTCAAAATTACACAGCGCTCACAACCGGCAAAATTGTTACTGTTTTGCGTGCTGGGCAAAAATTTCTACATTTAACCAAAATTACTCAGCGTGCTTAGCCGGCAAAATTGTGACTGTTTTGCGCACTAAGCAAAATAGTCTTTATTTACCCTAAATTACCAGCACACTTCGGCAAAATTGAGACCGTTTTGCGCGCGGGGTAAAACATGTCAATATTTACCCAAAATTACTCAGCCTGCACAACCGACAAAATTGGGAGTGTTTGCGCATTGACCAAAACTGTCTGCATTTTTCAAAAATTACCCAGCGCGCACAAGCGGCAAAATTGTGACAGTTTTGCGCGATGAGCAAAACTGTCTCCATTTACCCAAAATTACAAAGCGCGCACAACCGGTAAAAATGTAACTGTTTTGCGCGCCGGACAAAACTATCTACATTTACCCAAAATTACCCAGCGCGGACAAACGTCAAAATTGTGACCGTTTTGCACGCTATGCAAATAATGTCTACATTTACCCAACGCCCACAACCCGCAAAATTGTGACTTTTTTCAGCGCCCATAACATGCAAATTTGTGAATTTTATGCACGCTGAGCACAAATGTCTATATTGACCCAAGTGACCCATCGCGCATAACCTGTAAAATTGTGACCGTTTTGCGTGCTGCCCAAATATGTCTACATTTACCCAAAATTACACAGCGTTCGAAATCGGCAAAATTGTGACCATTTTGCGCGCTGACCAAAAATGTCTAAATTAAACCAAAATTACTCAACGTGCATAGCCGGCAAAAGTGCTACTGTTTTGCGCGCTGGGCAAAATTGTCTACTTTTACCCAAAATTACCAGCGCACACACCCGACAAAATTGTGACTGTTTTGCGCTACATTTGCCCAAAATTACCCAACACGCACTACGGGTAAAATTGTGATCGTTTTACGCACTGAGCAAAATTGTCTACATTTCCTCAAAATTACCCAGCGCGCACAACCGGAAAAGTTGTGACTGTTTTGTGCACTGTGCAAATAATGTCTACATTTACCCAAAGTGACTCAACGCGCACAACCTGCAAAATTGTGACCGATTTGCGCGCTGAGCAAAAATGTCTAAATTTAACCAAAGTGACTCAGCGCGCAGAGCCGGCAAAATTGTGACCGTTTTGCGCGCTGAGCAAATATGTCTACATTTAACCAAATTTACTCACCGCGCAGAGCCGGCAAAATTGTGGCCGTTTTTGTGCACTGGACAAAACTGTCTACATTTACCCAAAATTACCAGCGCGCATGCCCGGCAAAATTGTGACTGTTTTGCGCTGGGCAAAAATGTCAAAATTTACCCAAAATTACTCAGCCTGCACAACCAGCAAAATTGTGAGGGTTTTGTGCATTGGGCAAAAATTTCAAAATTTACCCAAAATTACTCAGCCCGCACAAGCAGCTAAATTGTGACCGTTTTGTGCACTGACCAAAACTGTCAATATTTTCCAAAAATTACCTAGCGCACACTACCGGAAAAATTGTGACAGTTTTCCGCACTGAGTAAAACTGTCTACATTTACCAAAAATTAATCAGTGCGTACAACCGTCAAAAATGTGAACTGTCTACATTTATCCAAAATTAACTGGCGCGCCCAACCGGCAAAATAGTGACCGTTTTGCATGATACGCAAATAAAGTCTACATTTACCCAAATTTATCCAGCGCCCACAACCCGTAAAATTGTGACTATTTTGCGCGTTGAGCACAAATGTCTACATTTACCCAAGGTGACCCAGCGCGCACAACCTGCAAAATTGTGACCGTTTTGCGCGCTGACCAAATATGTCTATATTTACTCAAAATTACACAGCGCTCACAACCGGCAAAATTGTTACTATTTTGCGCACTGGGCAAAAATGTCTACATTCAACCAAAATTACTCTGCGTGTATAGCCGGCAAAATTGTGACTGTTTTGCGCACTAGGCACAATAGTCTTTATTTACACAAAATTACCAGCACACTTTGGCAAAATGGAGACCATATTGCGCGTGGGGTAAAAAATGTCAATATTTACCCAAAATTACTCAGCCTGCACAACCGACAAAATTGGGAGTGTTTTGCGCACTGACCAAAACTGTCTGCATTTTTCAAAAATAACCCAGCGCGCACAAGCGGCAAAATTGTGACAGTTTTGCGCGCTGAGCAAAACTGTCTCCATTTACCCAAAATTACCCAGCGCGCACAACCGGCAAAAATGTGACTGTTTTGCGCGCCGGACAAAACTTTCAACATTTAGCCAAAATTACCCAGCGCGCACAAACGTCAAAATTGTGACCGTTTTGCACGCTATGCAAATAATGTCTACATTTACCCAACGCCCACAACCCGCAAAATTGTGACTTTTTTCAGCGCCCATAACACACAAATTTGTGACTTTTTTTGCACGCTGAGCACAAATGTCTACATTGACCCAAGTGACCCAGCGCACATTACATGTAAAACTGTGACCGTTTTGCGCGCTGCCCAAATATGTCTACATTTACCCAAAATTACACAGCGTTCACAACCGGCAAAATTGTGACCATTTTGCGCGCTGAGCAAAAATGACGACATTTAACCAAAATTACTCAGCGTGCATAGCACGCAAAAGTGTTGCTATTTTGCGCGCTGGGCAAAATTGTCTACATTTACCCAAAATTACCTGCGCACACACCCGGCAAAATTGTTACTGTTTTGGGCTACATTTGCGCACAATTACCCAACACGCACAACGGGTAAAATTGTGATCGTTTTACGCACTGAGCAAAATTGTCTACATTTCCCCAAAATTACCTAGCGCGCATAACCGGAAAAGTTGTGACTGTTTTGGGCACTGCGCAAAGAATGTCTACATTTATCCAAAATTAACTAGCGTGCACAACCTTCAAAATTGTGAGTGTTTTGCGCGCTGTGCAAAAATGTCTAAATTTCCCCAAAATTGCAATGTGTGCACAACCGTAAAAAATTGTGACAGTTTTGCGCCCTGGACAAAAATGTCGACATTTACCCAAAATTATCCAACGCGCACAGCCGGCAAAATTGGGACCGTTTTACGCTCTGAGCAAAACTGTCTACATTAACCCAAAATTACACAGTGCACACAACCGGAAAAAATGTGATCGTTTTGCACGTTGGCCAAAACTGTCTACATTTACCCAAAATTACCCCACGTGCACAACCCGTAAAATTGTGACTGTTTTGCGTGCTACGCAAATATTGTCAACATTTACCCAAGGGACCCAGTGCGCAAAACCTGAAAAGTTGTGACTGTTTTGCGCGTTGACCAAATATGTCTACATTTACCCAAAGTGACTCTACGCGCACAACCGGTAAAATTGTGACCGTTTTGCGCACTGAGCAAAAATGTCCACATTTTACCAAAATTACTCAGCGCGCATAGCCGAAAAAATTGTGACCGTTTTGCGCGTCGGGCAAAACTGTCTACATTTACCCAAAATTACCAGCGCACACACGCCGCAAAATTGTAACCGTTTTGCAAGCTGGGAAAAATGTCAACATTTACCCAAAATTACCAGTGCACACACCCGGCATAATTATTATTGTTTTGCGCGCTGATCGAAACAGCCTACATTTGCCAAAAATGACCCAACGCGTACAACCGGTAAAATTGTGATAATTTAACGCTCTGAGCAAAACTGTCTACATTTACCCCAAATTACCCAGTGCGCACAACCGGCAAAAATGTGATCGTTTTGCACGCTGGGCAAAACTGTCTACATATACCCAAAATTACCACGTGTGCTCAACCCGTAAAATTGTGACTGTTTTACGCGCTATACAAATAATGTCTACATTTACCCAAAGTGACCCAGCATGCACAACCTGCAAAATTGTGACGGTTTTGCGCACTGGGCAAGACTGTCAACATTTTCACATAATTACCATTGCACACACCCATCATAATTGTTATTGTTTTGCGCGCTGAGCAAAACAGCATACCTTTGCCCAAAATTGCCCAACACGCACAACCGGCAAAAATGTGATCGTTTTGCACGCTAGGCAAAATAGTCTACAATTACACAAAATTACCCAGCGCGCACAACCCGCAAAATTGTGAATTTTTTGCGCGCTACGCAAATAATGTCTACATTTACCCAAAGTGACTCAATGCGCACAACCTGCAAAATTGTGACCGATTTGCGCGCTGAGCAAAAATGTGTATATTTAACCAAAGGGACTCAGCGCGCAGAGCCGGCAAAATTGTGACCGTTTTGTGCGCTGAGCAAAAATGTCTACATTTAACCAAATTTACTCACCGCGCAGAGCCGGCAAAATTGTGGCCATTTTGTGCACTGGACAAAACTGTCTACATTTACCCAAAATTACCAGCGCGCATGCCCGGCAAAATTGTGACTGTTTTGCGCTGGGCAAAAATGTCAAAATTTACCCAAAATTACTCAGCCTGCACAACCAGCAAAATTGTGAGGGTTTTGCGCATTGGGCAAAAATTTCAAAATTTACCCAAAATTACTCAACCCGAACAAGCAGCGAAATTGTGACCGTTTTGTGCACTGACCAAAACTGTCTATATTTTCAAAAAATTACCTAGCGCACCCTACCGGCAAAATTGTGACAGTTTTCCGTACTGAGTAAAACTGTCTACATTTACCAAAAATTAATCAGTGCGTACAACCGTCAAAAATGTGAATTGTCTACATTTATCCAAAATTAACCGGCGCGCCCAACCAGCAAAATTGTGACCGTTTTGCATGCTACGCAAATAAAGTCTACATTTACCCAAATTTATCCCGCGCCCACAACCCGTAAAATTGTGACTATTATGCGCGTTGAGCACAAATGTCTACATTTACCCATGGTGACCCAGCGCGCACAACCTGCAAAATTGTGACCGTTTTGCGCGCTGACCAAATATGTCTATATTTACTCAAAATTACACATCGCTCACAATCGACAAAATTGTTACTATTTTGCTCCATGGGCAAAAATGTCTACATTCAACCAAAATTACTTTGCGTGCATAGCCGGCAAAATTGTGACTGTTTTGTGCACTAGGCAAAATAGTCTTTATTTACCCAAAATTACCAGCACACTTTGGGAAAATTGAGACCGTATTACGCGCGGGGTAAAAAATGTCAATATTTACCCAAAATTACTCAGCCTGCACAACCGACAAAATTGTGAGTGTTTTGCGCACTAACCAAAACTGTCTGCATTTTTCAAAAATAACCCAGTGGCACAAGCGGCAAAATTGTGACAGTTTTGCGCGCTGAGCAAAACTGTCTCCATTTACCCAAAATTACCCTACGCGCACAACCGGCAAAAATGTGACTGTTTTGCGCGCTGGATAAAACTCTCTACATTTACCCAAAATTTCCCAGCGCGCACAAACGTCAAAATTGTGACCGTTTTGCACGCTATGCAAATAATGTCTACATTTACCCAACGCCAACAACCCGCAAAATTGTGACTTTTTTCAGCGGCCATAACACGCAAATTAGTGACTTTTTTGCACGCTGAGCACAAATGTTTACATTGACCCAAGTGACCCAGCGCACATAACATGTAAAACTGTGACCGTTTTGCGCGCTGCCCAAATATGTCTACATTTACCCAAAATTACACAGCGTTCACAACCGGCAAAATTGCGACCATTTTGCGCGCTGAGCAAAAATGACGACATTTAACCAAAATTCCTCAGCGTGCATAGCCGGCAAAAGTGTTACTGTTTTGCGCACTGGGCAAAATTGTCTACATTTACCCAAAATTACCAGCGCACACACCCGGCAAAATTGTGACTGTTTTGCGCTACATTTGCGCACAATTACCCAACACGCACAACGGGTAAAATTGTGATCGTTTTACGCACTGAGCAAAATTGTCTACATTTCCCCAAAATTACCCAGCGCGCACAACCGGAAAAGTTGTGACTGTTTTGTGCACTGCGCAAAGAATGTCTACATTTACCCAAAATTAACTAGCGTGCACAACCTTCAAAATTGTGAGTGTTTTGCGTGCTGTGCAAAAATGTCTAAATTTCCCCAAAATTGCAATGTGTGCACAACCGTAAAAATTGCGACCGTTTTGCGCCCTGGACAAAAATGTCGACATTTACCCAAAATTATCCAACGCGCACAGCCGGCAAAATTGGGACCGTTTTACGCTCTGAGGAAAACTGTCTACATTTACCCAAAATTACACAGTGCACACAACCGGAAAAAATGTGATCGTTTTGCACGCTGGCCAAAACTGTCTACATTTACCCAAAATTACCCCACGTGCACAACCCGTAAAATTGTGACTGTTTTGCGTGCTACGCAAATATTGTCAACATTTACCCAAGGGACCCAGTGCGCAAAACCTGAAAAGTTGTGACTGTTTTGCGCGTTGACCAAATATGTCTACATTTACCCAAAGTGACTCTACGCGCACAACCGGTAAAATTGTGACCGTTTTGCGCACTGAGCAAAAATGTCCACATTTTACCAAAATTACTCAGCGCGCATAGCCGAAAAAATTGTGATTGTTTTGCGCGTCGGGCAAAACTGTCTACATTTACCCAAAATTACCAGCGCACACACGCCGCAAAATTATAACCGTTTTGCAAGCTGGGAAAAATGTCAACATTTACCCAAAATTACAAGCGCGCACACCCAGCAAAATGGTGACCGTTTTGCGCGCTGGGCAAAATGTCAACATTTACCCAAAATTTCTCAGCCCGCACAACAGGCAAAATTGTTACCGTTTTGTGCACTGACCAAAACTGTCTACATTTTCCAAAAATGACCCAGCGCCCACAAACGGCAAAATTGTGACAGTTTTGCGTGCTGGGAAAAACTGTATACATTTACCCAAAATTACCCAGTGCACACAGCCGGCAAAAATGTGACCGTTTTGCGCGTTGGGCAAAACTGTCAACATTTACCCAATATTACCCAGCGCGTACAACCGGCAAATTGTGACCGTTTTGCGCGCTACGCAAATAATGTCTACATTTACCCAAATTTCCCCAGCACCCACAACCCGCAAAATTGTGACTATTTTCCGCTCTGAGTACAAATGTCCACATTTACCCAAAGTAACCCAGCGCGCACAACCTGTAAAATTGTCACTGTTTTGCGCGATGACCAAATATGTCCACATTTAACCAAAATTACACAGCGCTCACAACCGGCAAAATTGTGACCATTTCGCGCGCTGAGCAAAAATGTCTACATTTAACCAAAAATACTCAGCGCGCATAGCCGGCAAAATAGTGGCTGTTTTACGCGCAGGACAAAACTGTCAACATTCACCCAAAATTACCAGTGCACACACCCGGCATAATTGTTATTGTTTTGCGCGCTGAGCGAAACAGCCTACATTTGCCAAAAATGACCCAACGCGTACAATCGGTAAAATTGTGATAATTTAACGCTCTGAGCAAATCTGTCTACATTTACCCAAAATTACCCAGTGCGCACAACCGGCAAAAATGTGATCGTTTTGCACGCTGGGCAAAACTGTCTACATTTACCCAAAATTACCACGTGTGCACAACCCGTAAAATTGTGACTGTTTTACGTGCTATACAAATAATGTCTACATTTACCCAAAGTGACCAAGCACGCACAACCTGCAAAATTGTGACGGTTTTGCGCACTGGGCAAGACTGTCAACATTTTCCCATAATTACCATTGCACACACCCATCATAATTGTTATTGTTTTGCGCGTTGAGCAAAACAGCATACATTTGCCCAAAATTGCCCAACACGCACAACCGGCAAAAATGTGACCGTTTTGCACGCTAGGCAAAATTGTCTACAATTCAAAAAATTACCCAGTGCACACAACCCGCAAAATTGTGACTTTTTTGCGCGCTGCGCAAATAATGTCTACATTTACCCAAAGTGACTCAGCGCGCAGAGCCGGCAAAATTGTGACCGTTTTGCTCGCTGAGCAAAAATGTCTACATTTAACCAAATTTACTCACCGCGCAGAGCCGGCAAAATTGTGGCCGTTTTGTGCACTGGACAAAACTGTCTACATTTACCCAAAATTACCAGCGCGCATGCCCGGCAAAATTGTGACTGTTTTGCGCTGGGCAAAAATGTCAAATTTTACCCAAAATTACTCAGCCTGGACAACCAGCAAAATTGTGAGGGTTTTGCGCATTGGGCAAAAATTTCAAAATTTACCCAAAATTACTCAGCCCGCACAAGCAGCTAAATTGTGACCGTTTTGTGCACTGAGCAAAACTGTCTATATTTTCCA
Organism: Scilla litardierei; assembly: GCA_030789695.1. Classification (NCBI taxonomy): domain Eukaryota; kingdom Viridiplantae; phylum Streptophyta; class Magnoliopsida; order Asparagales; family Asparagaceae; genus Scilla; species Scilla litardierei. The sequence goes on from CM061132.1 coordinate 68,576,318, forward strand.
AAAATTACCTAGCGCACACTACCGGCAAAATTGTGACAGTTTTCCGCACTGAGTAAAACTGTCTACATTTACCAAAAATTAATCAGTGCGTACAACCGTAAAAAATGTGAACTGTCTACATTTATCCAAAATTAACCGGCGCGCCCAACCAGCAAAATTGTGACCGTTTTGCATGCAACGCAAATAAAGTCTACATTTACCCAAATTTATCCCGCGCCCACAACCCGTAAAATTGTGACTATTTTGCGCGTTGAGCACAAATGTCTACATTTACCCAAGGTGACCCAGCGCGCACAACAACATGCAAAATTGTGAACGTTTTGCGCGATGACCAAATATGTCTATATTTACTCAAAATTACACAGCGCTCACAACCGGCAAATTTGTTACTATTTTGCGCGCTGGGCAAAAATGTCTACATTCAACCAAAATTACTCGGCGTGCATAGCCGGCAAAATTGTGACTGTTTTGAGCACTAGGCAAAATAGTCTTTATTTACCCAAAATTACCAGCACACTTTGGCAAAATTTAGACCGTATTGGCGCGGGGTAAAAAATGTCAATATTTACCCAAAATTACTCAGCCTGTACAACCGACAAAATTGTGAGTGTTTTGCGCACTGACCAATACTGTCTGCATTTTTCAAAAATAACCCAACGCGCACAAGCGGCAAAATTGTGACAGTTTTGCGCGCTAAGCAAAACTGTCTCCATTTACCCAAAATTACCCTACGCGCACAACCGGCAAAAATGTGACTGTTTTGCCCGCTGGATAAAACTCTCTACATTTACCCAAAATTTCCCAGCGCGAACAAACGTCAAAATTGTGACCGTTTTGCAAGCAATGAAAATAATGTCTACATTTACCCAACGCCCACAACCCGCAAAATTGTGACTTTTTTCAGCGCCCATAACACGCAAATTTGTGACTTTTTTGCACGCTGAGCACAAATGTCTACATTGACCCAAGTGACCCAGCGCACATAACATGTAAAATTGTGACCGTTTTGCGCGCTGCCCAAATATGTCTACATTTACCCAAAATTACACAGCGTTCACAACCGACAAAATTGTGACCATTTTGCGCGCTGAGCAAAAATGACGACATTTAACCAAAATTACTCAGCGTGCATAGCCGGCAATAGTGTTACTGTTTTGCGCGCTGGGCAAAATTGTCTACATTTACCCAAAATTACCAGCGCACACACCCGGCAAAATTGTGACTGTTTTGCGCTACATTTGCGCACAATTACCCAACACGCACAACGGGTAAAATTGTGATTGTTTTACGCACTGAGCAAAATTGTCTACATTTCCCCAAAATTACCCAGCGCGCACAACCGGAAAAGTTGTGACTGTTTTGTGCACTGCGCAAAGAATGTCTACATTTATCCAAAATTAACTAGCGTGCACAACCTTCAAAATTGTGAGTGTTTTTGTGCAAAAATGTCTAAATTTCCCCAAAATTGCAATGTGTGCACAACCGTAAAAATTTGGGACCGTTTTACGCCCTGGACAAAAATGTCGACATTTACCCAAAATTATCCAACGCGCACAGCCGGCAAAATTGGGACCGTTTTACGCATCTGAGCAAAACTGTCTACATTTACCCAAAATTACACAGCGCACACAACCGGAAAAAATGTGATCGTTTTGCACGCTGGCCAAAACTGTCTACATTTACCCAAAATAACCCCACGTGCACAACCCGTAAAATTGTGACTGTTTTGCGTGCAACGCAAATATTGTGAACATTTACCCAAGGGACCCAGTGCGCAAAACCTGAAAAATTGTGACTGTTTTGCGCGTTGACCAAATATGTCTACATTTGCCCAAAGTGACTCTACGCGCACAACCGGTAAAATTGTGAACGTTTTGCGCACTGAGCAAAAATGTCCACATTTTACCAAAATTACTCAGCGCGCATATCCGAAAAAATTGTGACCGTTTTGCGCGCTGGGCAAAACTGTCTACATTTACCCTAAATTACCAGCGCACACATGCCGCAAAATTGTAACCGTTTTGCAAGCTGGAAAAAATGTCAACATTTACCCAAAATTACAAGCGCGCACACCCGGCAAAATGGTGACCGTTTTGCGCGCTGGGCAAAAAGTCAACATTTACCCAAAATTTCTCAGCCCGCACAACAGGCAAAATTGTGACCGTTTTGTGCACTGACCAAAACTGTCTACATTTTCCAAAAATGACCCAGCGCCCACAAACGGCAAAATTGTGACAATTTTGCGTGCTGGGAAAAACTGTATACATTTACCCAAAATTACCCAGTGCACACAGGCGGCAAAAATGTGACCGTTTTGCGCGTTGGGCAAAACTGTCAACATTTACCCAAAATTACCCAACGTGTACAACCGGCAAAATTGTGACCGTTTTGCTCGCTACGCAAATAATGTCTACATTTACCCAAATTTCCCCAGCACCCACAACCCGCAAAATTGTGACTATTTTTCGCTCGAGTACAAATGTCAACATTTACCCAAAGTAACCCAGCGCGCACAACCTGTAAAATTGTCACAGTTTTGCGCGCTGACCAAATATGTCCACATTTAACCAAAATTACACTGCGCTCACAACCGGCAAAATTGTGACCATTTCGCGCGCTGAGCAAAAATGCCTACATTTAACCAAAAATACTCAGCGCGCATAGCCGGCAAAATAGTGGCTGTTTTGCGCGCGGGACAAAACTGTCAACATTCACCCAAAATTACCAGTGCACACACCCGTCATAATTGTTATTGTTTTGCGCGCTGAGCGAAAACAGCATACATTTGCCAAAAATGACCCAACGCGTACAACCGGTAAAATTGTGATAATTTAACGCTCTGCGCAAAACTGTCTACATTTACCCAAAATTACCCAGTGCGGACAACCGGCAAAAATGTGATCGTTTTGCACGCTGGGCAAAACTGTCTACATTTACCCAAAATTACCACGTGTGCACAACCCGTAAAATTGTGACTGTTTTACGCGCCATATAAATAATGTCTACATTTACCCAAAGTGACCCAGCACGCACAACCTGCAAAATTGTGACGGTTTTGCGCACTGGGCAAGACTGTCAACATTTTCCCATAATTACCATTGCACACACCCATCATAATTGTTATTGTTTTGCGCGCTGAGCAAAACAGCATACATTTGCCCAAACTTGCCCAACACGCACAACCGGCAAAAATGTGACCGTTTTGCACTCTAGGCAAAATTGTCTACAATTACACAAAATTACCCAGCGCGCACAACCCGCAAAATTGTGACTTTTTTGCGCGCTACGCAAATAATGTCTACATGTACCCAAAGTGACTCAACGCGCACAACCTGCAAAATTGTGACCGATTTGGGCGCTAGGCAAAAATGTTTATATTTAACCAAAGTGACTCAGCGCGCAGAGCCGGCAAAATTGTGACCGTTTTGCGCGCTGAGCAAAAATGTCTACATTTAACCAAATTTACTCACCGCGCAGAGCCGGCAAAATTGTGGCCGTTTTGCGCACTGGACAAAACTGTCTACATTTACCCAAAATTACCAGCGCGCATGCCCGGCAAAATTGTGACTGTTTTGCGCTGGGCAAAAATGTCAAAATTTACCCAAAATTACTCAGCCTGCACAACCAGCAAAATTGTGAGGGTTTTGCGCATTGGGCAAAAATTTCAAAATTTACGCAAAATTACTCAGCCCGCACAAGCAGCTAAATTGTGACCGTTTTGTGCACTGACCAAAACTGTCTATATTTTCCAAAAATTACCTAGCGCACACTACCGGCAAAATTGTGACAGTTTTCCGCACTGAGTAAAACTGTCTACATTTACCAAAAATTAATCAGTGCGTACAACCGTCAAAAATGTGAACTGTCTACATTTATCCAAAATTAACCAGCGCGCCCAACCAGCAAAATTGTGACCGTTTTGCATGCTACGCAAATAAAGTCTACATTTACCCAAATTTATCTCGCGCCCACAACCCGTAAAATTGTGACTATTTTGCGCGTTGAGCACAAATGTCTACATTTACCCAAGGTGACCCAGCGCGCACAACCTGCAAAATTGTGACCGTTTTGCGCGCTGACCAAATATGTCTATATTTACTCAAAATTACACAGCGCTCACAACCGGCAAAATTGTTACTATTTTGCGCGCTGGGCAAAAATGTCTACATTCAACCAAAATTACTCTGCGTGCATAGCCGGCAAAATTGTGACTGTTTTGCGCACTAGGCAAAATAGTCTTTATTTACCCAAAATTACCAGCACACTTTGGCAAAATTGAGACCGTATTGCGCGCGGGGTAAAAAATGTCAATATTTACCCAAAATTACTCAGCCTGTACAACCGACAAAATTGTGAGTGTTTTGCGCACTGACCAAAACTGTCTGCATTTTTCAAAAATAACCCAGCGCGCACAAGCGGCAAAATTGTGACAGTTTTGCGCGCTGAGCAAAACTGTCTCCATTTACCCAAAATTACCATACGCGCACAACCGGCAAAAATGTGACTGTTTTGCCCGCTGGATAAAACTATCTACATTTACCCAAAATTTCCCAGCGCGCACAAACGTCAAAATTGTGACCGTTTTGCACGCTATGCAAATAATGTCTACATTTACCCAACGCCCACAACCCGCAAAATTGTGACTTTTTTCAGCGCCCATAACACGCAAATTTGTGACTTTTTTGCACGCTGAGCACAAATGTCTACATTGACCCAAGTGACCCAGCGCACATAACATGTAAAATTGTGACCGTTTTGCGCGCTGCCCAAATATGTCTACATTTACCCAAAATTACACAGCGTTCACAACCGGCAAAATTGTGACCATTTTGCGCGCTGAGCAAAAATGACGACATTTAACCAAAATTACTCAGCGTGCATAGCCGGCAAAAGTGTTACTGTTTTGCGCGCTGGGCAAAATTGTCTACATTTACCCAAAATTACCAGCGCACACACCCGGCAAAATTGTGACTGTTTTGCGCTACATTTGCGCACAATTACCCAACACGCACAACGGGTAAAATTGTGATCGTTTTACGCACTGAGCAAAATTGTCTACATTTCCCCAAAATTACCCAGCGCGCACAACCGGAAAAGTTGTGACTGTTTTGTGCACTGCGCAAAGAATGTCTACATTTATCCAAAATTAACTAGCGTGCACAACCTTCAAAATTGTGAGTGTTTTGCGCGCTGTGCAAAAATGTCTAAATTTCCCCAAAATTGCAATGTGTGCACAACCGTAAAAAATTGTGACCGTTTTGCGCCCTGGACAAAAATGTCGACATTTACCCAAAATTATCCAACGCGCACAGCCGGCAAAATTGGGACCGTTTTACGCTCTGAGCAAAACTGTCTACATTAACCCAAAATTACACAGTGCACACAACCGGAAAAAATGTGATCGTTTTGCACGCTGGCCAAAACTCCCTACATTTACCCAAAATTACCCCACGTGCACAACCCGTAAAATTGTGACTGTTTTGCGTGCTACGCAAATATTGTCAACATTTACCCAAGGGACCCAGTGCGCAAAACCTGAAAAGTTGTGACTGTTTTGCGCGTTGACCAAATATGTCTACATTTACCCAAAGTGACTCTACGCGCACAACCGGTAAAATTGTGACCGTTTTGCGCACTGAGCAAAAATGTCCACATTTTACCAAAATTACTCAGCGCGCATAGCCGAAAAAATTGTGATTGTTTTGCGCGTCGGGCAAAACTGTCTACATTTACCCAAAATTACCAGCGCACACACGCCGCAAAATTATAACCGTTTTGCAAGCTGGGAAAAATGTCAACATTTACCCAAAATTACAAGCGCGCACACCCGGCAAAATGGTGACCGTTTTGCGCGCTGGGCAAAAAGTCAACATTTACCCAAAATTTCTCAGCCCGCACAACAGGCAAAATTGTGACCGTTTTGTGCACTGATCAAAACTGTCTACATTTTCCAAAAATGACCCAGCGCCCACAAACGGCAAAATTGTGACAGTTTTGCGTGCTGGGAAAAACTGTATACATTTACCCAAAATTACCCAGTGCACACAGGCGACAAAAATGTGACCGTTTTGCGCGTTGGGCAAAACTGTCAACATTTACCCAAAATTACCCAGCGCGTACAACCGGTAAAATTGTGACCGTTTTGCGCGCTACGCAAATAATGTCTACATTTACCCAAATTTCCCCAGCACCCACAACCCGCAAAATTGTGACTATTTTCCGCTCGAGTACAAATGTCCACATTTACCCCAAAGTAACCCAACGCGCACAACCTGTAAAATTGTCACTGTTTTGCGCGCTGACCAAATATGTCCACATTTAACCAAAATTACACAGCGCTCACAACCGGCAAAATTGTGACCATTTCGCGCGCTGAGCAAAAATGTCTACATTTAACCAAAAATACTCAGCGCGCATAGCCGGCAAAATAGTGGATGTTTTGCGCGCGGGACAAAACTGTCAACATTCACCCTAAATTACCAGTGCACACACCCGGCATAATTGCTATTGTTTTGCGCGCTGAGCGAAACAGCTTACATTTGCCTAAAATGACCCATCGCGTACAACCGGTAAAATTGTGCTAATTTAACGCTCTCAGCAAAACTGTCTACATTTACCCAAAATTACCCAGTGCGCACAACCGGCAAAAATGTGATCGTTTTGCACGCTGGGCAAAACTGTCTACATTTATCCAAAATTACCACGTGTGCACAACCCGTAAAATTGTGACTGTTTTACGCGCTATACAAATAATGTCTACAATTACCCAAAGTGACCCAGCACGCACAACCTGCAAAATTGTGACGGTTTTGCGCACTGGGCAAGACTGTCAACATTTTCCCATAATTACCATTGCACACACCCATCATAATTGTTATTGTTTTGCGCGCTGAGCAAAACAGCATACATTTGCCCAAACTTGCCCAACACGCACAACCGGCAAAAATGTGACCGTTTTGCACTCTAGGCAAAATTGTCTACAATTACACAAAATTACCCAGCGCGCACAACCCGCAAAATTGTGACTTTTTTGCTCGCTACGCAAATAATGTCTACATGTACCCAAAGTGACTCAACGCGCACAACCTGCAAAATTGTGACCGATTTGCACGCTGAGCAAAAATGTGTATATTTAACCAAAGTGACTCAGCGCGCAGAGCCGGCAAAATTGTGACCGTTTTGCGCGCTGAGCAAAAATGTCTACATTTAACCAAATTTACTCACCGCGCAGAGCCGGCAAAATTGTGGCCGTTTTGCGCACTGGACAAAACTGTCTACATTTACCCCAAAATTACCAGCGCGCATGCCCGGCAAAATTGTGACTGTTTTGCGCTAGGCAAAAATGTCAAAATTTACCCAAAATTACTCAGCCTGCACAACCAGCAAAATTGTGAGGGTTTTGCGCACTGGGCAAAAATTTCAAAATTTACCCAAAATTACTCAGCCCGCACAAGCAGCTAAATTGTGACCGTTTTGTTCACTGACAAAAACTGTCTATATTTTCCAAAAATTACCTAACGCACACTACCGGCAAAATTGTGACAGTTTTCCGCACTGAGTAAAACTGTCTACATTTACCAAAAATTAATCAGTGCGTACAACCGTCAAAAATGTGAACTGTCTACATTTATCCAAAATTAACCAGCGCGCCCAACCAGCAAAATTATGACCGTTTTGCATGCTACGCAAATAAAGTCTACATTTACCCAAATTTATCACGCGCCCACAACCCGTAAAATTGTGAATATTTTGTGCGTTGAGCACAAATGTCTACATTTACCCAAGGTGACCCAGCGCGCACAACCTGCAAAATTGTGACCGTTTTGCACGCTGACCAAATATGTCTATATTTACTCAAAATTACACAGCGCTCACAACCGGCAAAATTGTTACTATTTTGCGCGCTGGGCAAAAATGTCTACATTCAACCAAAATTACTCTGCGTGCATAGCCGGCAAAATTGTGACTGTTTTGCGCACTTGGCAAAATAGTCTTTATTTACCCAAAATTACCAGCACACTTTGGCAAAATTGAGACCGTATTGCGCGCGGGGTAAAAAATGTCAATATTTACCCAAAATTACTCAGCCTGCACAACCGACAAAATTGTGAGTGTTTTGCGCACTGACCAAAACTGTCTGCATTTTTCAAAAATAACCCAGCGCGCACAAGCGGCAAAATTGTGACAGTTTTGCGCGCTGAGCAAAAACTGTCTCCATTTACCCAAAATTACCATACGCGCACAACCGGCAAAAATGTGACTGTTTTGCGCGCTGGATAAAACTATCTACATTTACCCAAAATTTCCCAGCGCGCACAAACGTCAAAATTGTGACCGTTTTGCACGCTATGCAAATAATGTCTATATTTACCAAACGCCCACAACCCGCAAAATTGTGACTTTTTTCAGCGCCCATAACACGCAAATTTGTGACTTTTTTGCACGCTGAGCACAAATGTCTACATTGACCCAAGTGACCCAGCGCACATAACATGTAAAATTTTGACCGTTTTGCGCGTTGCCCAAATATGTCTACATTTACCCAAAATTACACAGCGTTCACAACCGGCAAAATTGTGACCATTTTGCGCGATGAGCAAAAATGACGACATTTAACGAAAATTACTCAGCGTGCATAGCCGGCAAAAGTGTTGCTGTTTTGCGCGCTGGGCAAAATTGTCTACATTTACCCAAAATTACCAGCGCACACACCCGGCAAAATTGTGACTGTTTTGCGCTACATTTGCGCACAATTACCCAACACGCACAACGGGTAAAATTGTGATCGTTTTACGCACTGAGCAAAATTGTCTACATTTCCCCAAAATTACCCAGCGCGCACAACCGGAAAAGTTGTGACTGTTTTGTGCACTGCGCAAAGAATGTCTACATTTATCCAAAATTAACTAGCGTGCACAACCTTCAAAATTGTGAGTGTTTTGCGCGCTGTGCAAAAATGTCTAAATTTCCCCAAAATTGCAATGTGTGCACAACCGTAAAAAATTGTGACCGTTTTGCGCCCTGGACAAAAATGTCGACATTTACCCAAAATTATCCAACGCGCACAGCCGGCAAAATTGGGACCGTTTTACGCTCTGAGCAAAACTGTCTACATTAACCCAAAATTACACAGTGCACACAACCGGAAAAAATGTGATCGTTTTGCACGCTGGCCAAAACTCCCTACATTTACCCAAAATTACCCCACGTGCACAACCCGTAAAATTGTGACTGTTTTGCGTGCTACGCAAATATTGTCAACATTTACCCAAGGGACCCAGTGCGCAAAACCTGAAAAGTTGTGACTGTTTTGCGCGTTGACCAAATATGTCTACATTTACCCAAAGTGACTCTACGCGCACAACCGGTAAAATTGTGACCGTTTTGCGCACTGAGCAAAAATGTCCACATTTTACCAAAATTACTCAGCGCGCATAGCCGAAAAAATTGTGATTGTTTTGCGCGTCGGGCAAAACTGTCTACATTTACCCAAAATTACCAGCGCACACACGCCGCAAAATTATAACCGTTTTGCAAGCTGGGAAAAATGTCAACATTTACCCAAAATTACAAGCGCGCACACCCGGCAAAATGGTGACCGTTTTGCGCGCTGGGCAAAAAGTCAACATTTACCCAAAATTTCTCAGCCCGCACAACAGGCAAAATTGTGACCGTTTTGTGCACTGATCAAAACTGTCTACATTTTCCAAAAATGACCCAGCGCCCACAAACGGCAAAATTGTGACAGTTTTGCGTGCTGGGAAAAACTGTATACATTTACCCAAAATTACCCAGTGCACACAGGCGACAAAAATGTGACCGTTTTGCGCGTTGGGCAAAACTGTCAACATTTACCCAAAATTACCCAGCGCGTACAACCGGTAAAATTGTGACCGTTTTGCGCGCTACGCAAATAATGTCTACATTTACCCAAATTTCCCCAGCACCCACAACCCGCAAAATTGTGACTATTTTCCGCTCGAGTACAAATGTCCACATTTACCCCAAAGTAACCCAACGCGCACAACCTGTAAAATTGTCACTGTTTTGCGCGCTGACCAAATATGTCCACATTTAACCAAAATTACACAGCGCTCACAACCGGCAAAATTGTGACCATTTCGCGCGCTGAGCAAAAATGTCTACATTTAACCAAAAATACTCAGCGCGCATAGCCGGCAAAATAGTGGATGTTTTGCGCGCGGGACAAAACTGTCAACATTCACCCTAAATTACCAGTGCACACACCCGGCATAATTGCTATTGTTTTGCGCGCTGAGCGAAACAGCATACATTTGCCTAAAATGACCCATCGCGTACAACCGGTAAAATTGTGATAATTTAACGCTCTCAGCAAAACTGTCTACATTTACCCAAAATTACCCAGTGCGCACAACCGGCAAAAATGTGATCGTTTTGCACGCTGGGCAAAACTGTCTACATTTATCCAAAATTACCACGTGTGCACAACCCGTAAAATTGTGACTGTTTTACGCGCTATACAAATAATGTCTACAATTACCCAAAGTGACCCAGCACGCACAACCTGCAAAATTGTGACGGTTTTGCGCACTGGGCAAGACTGTCAACATTTTCCCATAATTACCATTGCACACACCCATCATAATTGTTATTGTTTTGCGCGCTGAGCAAAACAGCATACATTTGCCCAAACTTGCCCAACACGCACAACCGGCAAAAATGTGACCGTTTTGCACTCTAGGCAAAATTGTCTACAATTACACAAAATTACCCAGCGCGCACAACCCGCAAAATTGTGACTTTTTTGCTCGCTACGCAAATAATGTCTACATGTACCCAAAGTGACTCAACGCGCACAACCTGCAAAATTGTGACCGATTTGCACGCTGAGCAAAAATGTGTATATTTAACCAAAGTGACTCAGCGCGCAGAGCCGGCAAAATTGTGACCGTTTTGCGCGCTGAGCAAAAATGTCTACATTTAACCAAATTTACTCACCGCGCAGAGCCGGCAAAATTGTGGCCGTTTTGCGCACTGGACAAAACTGTCTACATTTACCCAAAATTACCAGCGCGCATGCCCGGCAAAATTGTGACTGTTTTGCGCTAGGCAAAAATGTCAAAATTTACCCAAAATTACTCAGCCGGCACAACCAGCAAAATTGTGAGGGTTTTGCGCACTGGGCAAAAATTTCAAAATTTACCCAAAATTACTCAGCCCGCACAAGCAGCTAAATTGTGACCGTTTTGTTCACTGACAAAAACTGTCTATATTTTCCAAAAATTACCTAGCGCACACTACCGGCAAAATTGTGACAGTTTTCCGCACTGAGTAAAACTGTCTACATTTACCAAAAATTAATCAGTGCGTACAACCGTCAAAAATGTGAACTGTCTACATTTATCCAAAATTAACCAGCGCGCCCAACCAGCAAAATTATGACCGTTTTGCATGCTACGCAAATAAAGTCTACATTTACCCAAATTTATCACGCGCCCACAACCCGTAAAATTGTGAATATTTTGTGCGTTGAGCACAAATGTCTACATTTACCCAAGGTGACCCAGCGCGCACAACCTGCAAAATTGTGACCGTTTTGCACGCTGACCAAATATGTCTATATTTACTCAAAATTACACAGCGCTCACAACCGGCAAAATTGTTACTATTTTGCGCGCTGGGCAAAAATGTCTACATTCAACCAAAATTACTCTGCGTGCATAGCCGGCAAAATTGTGACTGTTTTGCGCACTTGGCAAAATAGTCTTTATTTACCCAAAATTACCAGCACACTTTGGCAAAATTGAGACCGTATTGCGCGCGGGGTAAAAAATGTCAATATTTACCCAAAATTACTCAGCCTGCACAACCGACAAAATTGTGAGTGTTTTGCGCACTGACCAAAACTGTCTGCATTTTTCAAAAATAACCCAGCGCGCACAAGCGGCAAAATTGTGACAGTTTTGCGCGCTGAGCAAAAGCTGTCTCCATTTACCCAAAATTACCATACGCGCACAACCGGCAAAAATGTGACTGTTTTGCGCGCTGGATAAAACTATCTACATTTACCCAAAATTTCCCAGCGCGCACAAACGTCAAAATTGTGACCGTTTTCCACGCTATGCAAATAATGTCTATATTTACCAAACGCCCACAACCCGCAAAATTGTGACTTTTTTCAGCGCCCATAACACGCAAATTTGTGACTTTTTTGCACGCTGAGCACAAATGTCTACATTGACCCAAGTGACCCAGCGCACATAACATGTAAAATTTTGACCGTTTTGCGCGTTGCCCAAATATGTCTACATTTACCCAAAATTACACAGCGTTCACAACCGGCAAAATTGTGACCATTTTGCGCGATGAGCAAAAATGACGACATTTAACGAAAATTACTCAGCGTGCATAGCCGGCAAAAGTGTTGCTGTTTTGCGCGCTGGGCAAAATTGTCTACATTTACCCAAAATTACCAGCGCACACACCCGGCAAAATTGTGACTGTTTTGCGCTACATTTGCGCACAATTACCCAACACGCACAACGGGTAAAATTGTGATCGTTTTACGCACTGAGCAAAATTGTCTACATTTCCCCAAAATTACCCAGCGCGCACAACCGGAAAAGTTGTGACTGTTTTGTGCACTGCGCAAAGAATGTCTACATTTATCCAAAATTAACTAGCGTGCACAACCTTCAAAATTGTGAGTGTTTTGCGCGCTGTGCAAAAATGTCTAAATTTCCCCAAAATTGCAATGTGTGCACAACCGTAAAAAATTGTGACCGTTTTGCGCCCTGGACAAAAATGTCGACATTTACCCAAAATTATCCAACGCGCACAGCCGGCAAAATTGGGACCGTTTTACGCTCTGAGCAAAACTGTCTACATTAACCCAAAATTACACAGTGCACACAACCGGAAAAAATGTGATCGTTTTGCACGCTGGCCAAAACTCCCTACATTTACCCAAAATTACCCCACGTGCACAACCCGTAAAATTGTGACTGTTTTGCGTGCTACGCAAATATTGTCAACATTTACCCAAGGGACCCAGTGCGCAAAACCTGAAAAGTTGTGACTGTTTTGCGCGTTGACCAAATATGTCTACATTTACCCAAAGTGACTCTACGCGCACAACCGGTAAAATTGTGACCGTTTTGCGCACTGAGCAAAAATGTCCACATTTTACCAAAATTACTCAGCGCGCATAGCCGAAAAAATTGTGATTGTTTTGCGCGTCGGGCAAAACTGTCTACATTTACCCAAAATTACCAGCGCACACACGCCGCAAAATTATAACCGTTTTGCAAGCTGGGAAAAATGTCAACATTTACCCAAAATTACAAGCGCGCACACCCGGCAAAATGGTGACCGTTTTGCGCGCTGGGCAAAAAGTCAACATTTACCCAAAATTTCTCAGCCCGCACAACAGGCAAAATTGTGACCGTTTTGTGCACTGATCAAAACTGTCTACATTTTCCAAAAATGACCCAGCGCCCACAAACGGCAAAATTGTGACAGTTTTGCGTGCTGGGAAAAACTGTATACATTTACCCAAAATTACCCAGTGCACACAGGCGACAAAAATGTGACCGTTTTGCGCGTTGGGCAAAACTGTCAACATTTACCCAAAATTACCCAGCGCGTACAACCGGTAAAATTGTGACCGTTTTGCGCGCTACGCAAATAATGTCTACATTTACCCAAATTTCCCCAGCACCCACAACCCGCAAAATTGTGACTATTTTCCGCTCGAGTACAAATGTCCACATTTACCCCAAAGTAACCCAACGCGCACAACCTGTAAAATTGTCACTGTTTTGCGCGCTGACCAAATATGTCCACATTTAACCAAAATTACACAGCGCTCACAACCGGCAAAATTGTGACCATTTCGCGCGCTGAGCAAAAATGTCTACATTTAACCAAAAATACTCAGCGCGCATAGCCGGCAAAATAGTGGATGTTTTGCGCGCGGGACAAAACTGTCAACATTCACCCTAAATTACCAGTGCACACACCCGGCATAATTGTTATTGTTTTGCGCGCTGAGCGAAACAGCTTACATTTGCCTAAAATGACCCATCGCGTACAACCGGTAAAATTGTGATAATTTAACGCTCTCAGCAAAACTGTCTACATTTACCCAAAATTACCCAGTGCGCACAACCGGCAAAAATGTGATCGTTTTGCACGCTGGGCAAAACTGTCTACATTTATCCAAAATTACCACGTGTGCACAACCCGTAAAATTGTGACTGTTTTACGCGCTATACAAATAATGTCTACAATTACCCAAAGTGACCCAGCACGCACAACCTGCAAAATTGTGACGGTTTTGCGCACTGGGCAAGACTGTCAACATTTTCCCATAATTACCATTGCACACACCCATCATAATTGTTATTGTTTTGCGCGCTGAGCAAAACAGCATACATTTGCCCAAACTTGCCCAACACGCACAACCGGCAAAAATGTGACCGTTTTGCACTCTAGGCAAAATTGTCTACAATTACACAAAATTACCCAGCGCGCACAACCCGCAAAATTGTGACTTTTTTGCTCGCTACGCAAATAATGTCTACATGTACCCAAAGTGACTCAACGCGCACAACCTGCAAAATTGTGACCGATTTGCACGCTGAGCAAAAATGTGTATATTTAACCAAAGTGACTCAGCGCGCAGAGCCGGCAAAATTGTGACCGTTTTGCGCGCTGAGCAAAAATGTCTACATTTAACCAAATTTACTCACCGCGCATAGCCGGCAAAATTGTGGCCGTTTTGCGCCCTGGACAAAACTGTCTACATTTACCCAAAATTACCAGCGCGCATGCCCGGCAAAATTGTGACTGTTTTGCGCTAGGCAAAAATGTCAAAATTTACCCAAAATTACTCAGCCGGCACAACCAGCAAAATTGTGAGGGTTTTACGCACTGGGCAAAAATTTCAAAATTTACCCAAAATTACTCAGCCCGCACAAGCAGCTAAATTGTGACCGTTTTGTTCACTGACAAAAACTGTCTATATTTTCCAAAAATTACCTAACGCACACTACCGGCAAAATTGTGACAGTTTTCCGCACTGAGTAAAACTGTCTACATTTACCAAAAATTAATCAGTGCGTACAACCTTCAAAAATGTGAACTGTCTACATTTATCCAAAATTAACCAGCGCGCCCAACCAGCAAAATTATGACCGTTTTGCATGCTACGCAAATAAAGTCTACATTTACCCAAATTTATCACGCGCCCACAACCCGTAAAATTGTGAATATTTTGTGCGTTGAGCACAAATGTCTACATTTACCCAAGGTGACCCAGCGCGCACAACCTGCAAAATTGTGACCGTTTTGCACGCTGACCAAATATGTCTATATTTACTCAAAATTACACAGCGCTCACAACCGGCAAAATTGTTACTATTTTGCGCGCTGGGCAAAAATGTCTACATTCAACCAAAATTACTCTGCGTGCATAGCCGGCAAAATTGTGACTGTTTTGCGCACTTGGCAAAATAGTCTTTATTTACCCAAAATTACCAGCACACTTTGGCAAAATTGAGACCGTATTGCGCGCGGGGTAAAAAATGTCAATATTTACCCAAAATTACTCAGCCTGCACAACCGACAAAATTGTGAGTGTTTTGCGCACTGACCAAAACTGTCTGCATTTTTCAAAAATAACCCAGCGCGCACAAGCGGCAAAATTGTGACAGTTTTGCGCGCTGAGCAAAAACTGTCTCCATTTACCCAAAATTACCATACGCGCACAACCGGTAAAAATGTGACTGTTTTGCGCGCTGGATAAAACTATCTACATTTACCCAAAATTTCCCAGCGCGCACAAACGTCAAAATTGTGACCGTTTTACACGCTATGCAAATAATGTCTATATTTACCAAACGCCCACAACCCGCAAAATTGTGACTTTTTTCAGCGCCCATAACACGCAAATTTGTGACTTTTTTGCACGCTGAGCACAAATGTCTACATTGACCCAAGTGACCCAGCGCACATAACATGTAAAATTTTGACCGTTTTGCGCGTTGCCCAAATATGTCTACATTTACCCAAAATTACACAGCGTTCACAACCGGCAAAATTGTGACCGTTTTGCGCGATGAGCAAAAATGACGACATTTAACGAAAATTACTCAGCGTGCATAGCCGGCAAAAGTGTTGCTGTTTTGCGCGCTGGGCAAAATTGTCTACATTTACCCAAAATTACCAACATTTCCCCAAAATTACCCAGCGCGCACAACCGGAAAAGTTGTGACTGTTTTGTGCACTGCGCAAAGAATGTCTACATTTATCCAAAATTAACTAGCGTGCACAACCTTCAAAATTGTGAGTGTTTTGCGCGCTGTGCAAAAATGTCTAAATTTCCCCAAAATTGCAATGTGTGCACAACCGTAAAAAATTGTGACCGTTTTGCGCCCTGGACAAAAATGTCGACATTTACCCAAAATTATCCAACGCGCACAGCCGGCAAAATTGGGACCGTTTTACGCTCTGAGCAAAACTGTCTACATTAACCCAAAATTACACAGTGCACACAACCGGAAAAAATGTGATCGTTTTGCACGCTGGCCAAAACTCCCTACATTTACCCAAAATTACCCCACGTGCACAACCCGTAAAATTGTGACTGTTTTGCGTGCTACGCAAATATTGTCAACATTTACCCAAGGGACCCAGTGCGCAAAACCTGAAAAGTTGTGACTGTTTTGCGCGTTGACCAAATATGTCTACATTTACCCAAAGTGACTCTACGCGCACAACCGGTAAAATTGTGACCGTTTTGCGCACTGAGCAAAAATGTCCACATTTTACCAAAATTACTCAGCGCGCATAGCCGAAAAAATTGTGACTGTTTTGCGCGTCGGGCAAAACTGTCTACATTTACCCAAAATTACCAGCGCACACACGCCGCAAAATTATAACCGTTTTGCAAGCTGGGAAAAATGTCAACATTTACCCAAAATTACAAGCGCGCACACCCGGCAAAATGGTGACCGTTTTGCGCGCTGGGCAAAAAGTCAACATTTACCCAAAATTTCTCAGCCCGCACAACAGGCAAATTTGTGACCGTTTTGTGCACTGAGCAAAACTGTCTACATTTTCCAAAAATGACCCAGCGCCCACAAACGGCAAAATTGTGACAGTTTTGCGTGCTGGGAAAAACTGTATACATTTACCCAAAATTACCCAGTGCACACAGGCGACAAAAATGTGACCGTTTTGCGCGTTGGGCAAAACTGTCAACATTTACCCAAAATTACCCAGCGCGTACAACCGGTAAAATTGTGACCGTTTTGCGCGCTACGCAAATAATGTCTACATTTACCCAAATTTCCCCAGCACCCACAACCCGCAAAATTGTGACTATTTTCCGCTCGAGTACAAATGTCCACATTTACCCCAAAGTAACCCAACGCGCACAACCTGTAAAATTGTCACTGTTTTGCGCGCTGACCAAATATGTCCACATTTAACCAAAATTACACAGCGCTCACAACCGGCAAAATTGTGACCATTTCGCGCGCTGAGCAAAAATGTCTACATTTAACCAAAAATACTCAGCGCGCATAGCCGGCAAAATAGTGGATGTTTTGCGCGCGGGACAAAACTGTCAACATTCACCCTAAATTACCAGTGCACACACCCGGCATAATTGCTATTGTTTTGCGCGCTGAGCGAAACAGCCTACATTTGCCTAAAATGACCCATCGCGTACAACCGGTAAAATTGTGCTAATTTAACGCTCTCAGCAAAACTGTCTACATTTACCCAAAATTACCCAGTGCGCACAACCGGCAAAAATGTGATCGTTTTGCACGCTAGGCAAAACTGTCTACATTTATCCAAAATTACCACGTGTGCACAACCCGTAAAATTGTGACTGTTTTACGCGCTATACAAATAATGTCTACAATTACCCAAAGTGACCCAGCACGCACAACCTGCAAAATTGTGACGGTTTTGCGCACTGGGCAAGACTGTCAACATTTTCCCATAATTACCATTGCACACACCCATCATAATTGTTATTGTTTTGCGCGCTGAGCAAAACAGCATACATTTGCCCAAACTTGCCCAACACGCACAACCGGCAAAAATGTGACCGTTTTGCCCTCTAGGCAAAATTGTCTACAATTACACAAAATTACCCAGCGCGCACAACCCGCAAAATTGTGAATTTTTTGCTCGCTACGCAAATAATGTCTACATGTACCCAAAGTGACTCAACGCGCACAACCTGCAAAATTGTGACCGATTTGCACGCTGAGCAAAAATGTGTATATTTAACCAAAGTGACTCAGCGCGCAGAGCCGGCAAAATTGTGACCGTTTTACGCGCTGAGCAAAAATGTCTACATTTAACCAAATTTACTCACCGCGCAGAGCCGGCAAAATTGTGGCCGTTTTGCGCACTGGACAAAACTGTCTACATTTGCCCAAAATTACCAGCGCGCATGCCCGGCAAAATTGTGACTGTTTTGCGCTAGGCAAAAATGTCAAAATTTACCCAAAATTACTCAGCCGGCACAACCAGCAAAATTGTGAGGGTTTTACGCACTGGGCAAAAATTTCAAAATTTACCCAAAATTACTCAGCCCGCACAAGCCGCTAAATTGTGACCGTTTTGTTCACTGACAAAAACTGTCTATATTTTCCAAAAATTACCTAGCGCACACTACCGGCAAAATTGTGACAGTTTTCCGCACTGAGTAAAACTGTCTACATTTACCAAAAATTAATCAGTGCGTACAACCGTCAAAAATGTGAACTGTCTACATTTATCCAAAATCAACCAGCGCGCCCAACCAACAAAATTATGACCGTTTTGCATGCTACGCAAATAAAGTCTACATTTACCCAAATTTATCACGCGCCCACAACCCGTAAAATTGTGAATATTTTGTGCGTTGAGCACAAATGTCTACATTTACCCAAGGTGACCCAGCGCGCACAACCTGCAAAATTGTGACCGTTTTGCACGCTGACCAAATATGTCTATATTTACTCAAAATTACACAGCGCTCACAACCGGCAAAATTGTTACTATTTTGCGCGCTGGGCAAAAATGTCTACATTCAACCAAAATTACTCTGCGTGCATAGCCGGCAAAATTGTGACTGTTTTGCGCACTTGGCAAAATAGTCTTTATTTACCCAAAATTACCAGCACACTTTGGCAAAATTGAGACCGTATTACGCGCGGGGTAAAAAATGTCAATATTTACCCAAAATTACTCAGCCTGCACAACCGACAAAATTGTGAGTGTTTTGCGCACTGACCAAAACTGTCTGCATTTTTCAAAAATAACCCAGCGCGCACAAGCGGCAAAATTGTGACAGTTTTGCGCGCTGACCAAATATGTCCACATTTACCCAAAGTAACCCAGCGCGCACAACCTGTAAAATTGTCACTGTTTTGCGCGCTGACCAAATATGTCCACATTTAACCAAAATTACACTGCGCTCACAACCGGCAAAATTGTGACCATTTCGCGCGGTGAGCAAAAATGTCTACATTTAACCAAATTTACTCAGCGCGCATAGCCGACAAAATAGTGGCTGTTTTGCGCGCGGGACAAAACTGTCAACATTCACCCAAAATTACCAGTGCACACACCCGGCATAATTGTTATTGTTTTGCGCGCTGAGCGAAACAGCCTACATTTGCCTAAAATGACCCAACGCGTACAACCGGTAAAATTGTGATAATTTAACGCTCTGAGCAAAACTGTCTACATTTACCCAAAATTACCCAGTGCGCACAACCGGCAAAAATGTGATCGTTTTGCACGCTGGGCAAAACTGTCTACATTTATCCAAAATTACCACGTGTGCACATCCCGTAAAATTGTGACTGTTTTACGCGCTATACAAATAATGTCTACATTTACCCAAAGTGACCCAGCACGCACAACCTGCAAAATTGTGACGGTTTTGCGCACTGGGCAAGACTGTCAACATTTTCCCATAATTACCATTGCACACACCCATCATAATTGTTATTGTTTTGCGCGCTGAGCAAAACAGCATACATTTGCCCAACACGCACAACCGGTAAAAATGTGACCGTTTTGCACGCTAGGCAAAATTTTCTACAATTACACAAAATTACCCAGCGCGCACAACCCGCAAAATTGTGACATTGTTGCGCGCTACGCAAATAATGTCTACATTTACCCAAAGTGACTCAACGCGCACAACCTGCAAAATTGTGACCGATTTGCACGCTGAGCAAAAATGTTTATATTTAACCAAAGTGACTCAGCGCGCAGAGCCGGCAAAATTGTGACCGTTTTGCGCGCTGAGCAAAAATGTCTACATTTAACCAAATTTACTCACAGCGCAGAGCCGGCAAAATTGTGGCCGTTTTGTGCCCTGGACAAAACTGTCTACATTTGCCCAAAATTACCAGCGCGCATGCCCGGCAAAATTTTGACTGTTTTCCGCTGGGCAAAAATGTCAAAATTTACCCAAAATTACTCAGCCTGCACAACCAGCAAAATTGGGAGGGTTTTGCGCATTGGGCAAAAATTTCAAAATTTATCCAAAATTACTCAGCCCGCACAATCAGCTAAATTGTGACCGTTTTGTGCAATGACCAAAACTGTCTATATTTTCCAAAAATTACCTAGCGCACACTACCGGCAAAATTGTGACAGTTTTCCGCACTGAGAAAAACTGTCTACATTTACCAAAAATTAATCAGTGCGTACAACCGTAAAAAATGTGAACTGTCTACATTTATCCAAAATTAACCGGCGCGCCCAACCAGCAAAATTGTGACCGTTTTGCATGCTACGCAAATAAAGTCTACATTTACCCAAATTTATCACGCGCCCACAACCCGTAAAATTGTGACTATTTTACGCGTTGAGCACAAATGTCTACATTTACCCAAGGTGACCCAGCGCGCACAACCTGCAAAATTGTGACCGTTTTGCGCGCTGACCAAATATGTCTATATTTACTCAAAATTACACAGCGCTCACAACCGGCAAAATTGTTACTATTTTGCGCGCTGGGCAACAATGTCTACATTCAACCAAAATTACTCTGCATGCATAACCGGCAAAATTGTGACTTTTTTGCGCACGAGGCAAAATAGTCTTTATTTACCCAAAATTACCAGCACACTTTGGCAAAATTGAGACCGTATTGCGCTCGGGGTAAAAAATGTCAATATTTAACCATAATTACTCAGCCTGCACAACCGACAAAATTGTGAGTGTTTTGCGCACTGACCAAAACTGTCTGCATTTTTCAATAATAACCCAGCGCGCACAAGCGGCAAAATTACCCTGAGCACAAATGTCTCCATTTACCCAAAATTACCCTACGCGCACAACCGGTAAAAATGTGACTGTTTTGCGCGCTGGATAAAACTATCTACATTTACCCAAAATTTCCCAGCGCGCACAAACGTCAAAATTGTGACCGTTTTGGACGCTATGCAAATAATGTCTACATTTACCCAACGCCGACAACCCGCAAAATTGTGACTTTTTTCAGCGCCCATAACACGCAAATTTGTGACTTTTTTGCACGCTGAGCACAAATGTCTACATTGACCCAAGTGACCCAGCGCACATAACATGTAAAATTGTGACCGTTTTGCGCGCTGCACAAATATGTCTACATTTACCCAAAATTACACAGCGTTCACAACCGGCAAAATTGTGACCATTTTGCGCGCTGAGCAAAAATGACGACATTTAACCAAAATTACTCAGCGTGCATAGCCGGCAAAAGTGTTACTGTTTTGCGCGCTGGGCTAAATTGTCTACATTTACCCAAAATTACCAGCGCACACACCCGGCAAAATTGTGACTGTTTTGCGCTACATTTGAGCACAATTACCCAACATGCACAACGGGTAAAATTGTGATCGTTTTACTCCCTGAGCGAAATTGTCTACATTTCCCCAAAATTACCCAGCGCGCACAACCGTAAAAGTTATGACTGTTTTGTGCACTGCGCAAAGAATGTCTACATTTATCCAAAATTAACTAGCGTGCACAACCTTCAAAAAATTGTGAGTGCTTTGCGCGCTGTGCAAAAATGTCTAAATTTCCCCAAAATTGCAATGTGTGCACAACCGTAAAAAATTGTGACCGTTTTGCGCCCTGGACAAAAATGTCGACATTTACCCAAAATTATCCAACGGGCACAGCCGGCAAAATTGGGACCGTTTTACGCTCTGAGCAAAACTGTCTACATTTACCCAAAATTACACAGTGCACACAACCGGAAAAAATGTGATCGTTTTGCACGCTGGCCAAAACTGTCTACATTTACCCAAAATTACCCCACGTGCACAACCCGTAAAATTGTGACTGTTTTGCGTGCTACGCAAATATTGTCAACATTTACCCAAGGGACCCAGTGCGCAAAACCTGAAAAATTGTGACTGTTTTGCGCGTTGACCAAATATGTCTACATTTACCCAAAGTGACTCTACGCGCACAACCGGTAAAATTGTGACCGTTTTGCGCATTGAGCAAAAATGTCCACATTTTACCAAAATTACTCAGCGCGTATAGCCGAAAAAATTGTGACCGTTTTGCGCGTCGGGCAAAACTGTCTACATTTACCCAAAATTACCAGCGCACACACGCCGCAAAAGTGTAACCGTTTTGCAAGCTGGGAAAAATGTCAACATTTATCCAAAATTACAAGCGCGCACACCTGGCAAAATGGTGACCGTTTTGCGCGCTGGGCAAAAAGTCAACATTTACCCAAAATTTCTCAGCCCGCACAACAGGCAAAATTGTGACCGTTTTGTGCACTGACCAAAACTGTCTACATTTTCCAAAAATGACCCAGCGCCCACAAACGGCAAAATTGTGACAGTTTTGCGTGCTGGGAAAAACTGTATACATTTACCCAAAATTACCCAGTGCACACAGGCGGCAAAAATGTGACCGTTTTGCGCGTTGGGCAAAACTGTCAACATTTACCCAAAATTACCCAGCGCGTACAACCGGCAAAATTGTGACCGTTTTGCGCGCTACGCAAATAATGTCTACATTTACCCAAATTTCCCCAGCACCCACAACCCGCAAAATTGTGACTATTTTCCGCTCGAGTACAAATGTCCACATTTACCCAAAGTAACCCAGCGCGCACAACCTGTAAAATTGTCACTGTTTTGCGCGCTGACCAAATATGTCCACATTTAACCAAAATTACACAGCGCTCACAACCGGCAAAATTGTGACCATTTCGCGGAAAAAATGTCTACATTTAACCAAAAATACTCAGCGCGCATAGCCGGCAAAATAGTGGCTGTTTTGCGCGCGGGACAAAAATGTCAACATTCACCCAAAATTACCAGTGAACACACCCGGCATAATTGTTATTGTTTTGCGCGCTGAGCGAAACAGCCTACATTTGCCTAAAATAACCCAACGCGTACAACCGGTAAAATTGTGATAATTTAACGCTCTCAGCAAAACTGTCTACATTTACCCAAAATTACCCAGTGCGCACAACCGGCAAAAATGTGATCGTTTTGCACGCTGGGGAAAACTGTCTACATTTATCCAAAATTACCACGTGTGCACAACCAGTAAAATTGTGACTGTTTTACGCGCTATACAAATAATGTCTATATTTACCCAAAGTGACCCAGCATGCACAACCTGCAAAATTGTGACGGTTTTGCGCACTGGGCAAGACTGTCAACATTTTCCCATAATTACCATTGCACACACCCATCATAATTGTTATTGTTTTGCGCGCTGAGCAAAACAGCATACATTTGCCCAACACGCACAACCGGCAAAAATGTGACCGTTTTGCACGCTAGGCAAAATTGTCTACAATTACACAAAATTACCCAGTGCGCACAACCCGCAAAATTGTGACTTTGTTGCGCGCTACGCAAATAATGTCTACATTTACCCAAAGTGACTCAACGCGCAAAACCTGCAAAATAGTGACCGATTTGCACGCTGAGCAAAAATGTTTATATTTAACCAAAGTGACTCAGCGCGCAGAGCCGGCAAAATTGTGACCGTTTTGTGCGCTGAGTAAAAATGTCTACATTTAACCAAATTTACTCACCGCGCAGAGCCGGCAAAATTGTGGCCGTTTTGTGCACTGGACAAAACTGTCTACATTTACCCAAAATTACCAGCGCGCATGCCCGGCAAATTTGTGACTGTTTTGCGCTGGGCAAAAATGTCAAAACTTACCCAAAATTACTCAGCCTGCAAAACCAGCAAAATTGTGAGGGTTTTGCGCATTGGGCAAAAATTTCAAAATTTACCCAAAATTACTCAGCCCGCACAAGCAGCTAAATTGTGACCGTTTTGTGCACTGACCAAAACTGTCTATATTTTCCAAAAATTACCTAGCGCACACTACCGGCAAAATTGTGACAGTTTTCCGCACTGAGTAAAACTGTCTACATTTACCAAAAATTAATCAGTGCGTACAACCGTCAAAAATGTGAACTGTCTACATTTATCCAAAATTAACCGGCGCGCCCAACCAGCAAAATTGTGACCGTTTTGCATGCTACACAAATAAAGTCTACATTTACCCAAATTTATCCCGCGCCCACAACCCGTAAAATTGTGACTATTTTGCGCGTTGAGCACAAATGTCTACATTTACCCAAGGTGACCCAGTGCGCACAACCTGCAAAATTGTGACCGTTTTGCGCGCTGACCAAATATGTCTATATTTACTCAAAATTACACAGCGCTCACAACCGGCAAAATTGTTACTATTTACCCAAAATTACCCTACGCGCACAACCGGCAAAAATGTGACTGTTTTGCGCGCTGGATAAAACTATCTACATTTACCCAAAATTTCCCAACGCGCATAAACGTCAAAATTGTGACCGTTTTGCACGCTATGCAAATAATGTCTACATTTACCCCACGCCCACAACCCGCAAAATTGTGACTTTTTTCAGCGCCCATAACACGCAAATTTGTGACTTTTTTGCACGCTGAGCACAAATGTCTACATTTACCCAAGTGACCCAGCGCACATAACATGTAAAATTTTGACCGTTTTGCGCGTTGCCCAAATATGTCTACATTTACCCAAAATTACACAGCGTTCACAACCGGCAAAATTGTGACCATTTTGCGCGATGAGCAAAAATGACGACATTTAACGAAAATTACTCAGCGTGCATAGCCGGCAAAAGTGTTGCTGTTTTGCGCGCTGGGCAAAATTGTCTACATTTACCCAAAATTACCAGCGCACACACCCGGCAAAATTGTGACTGTTTTGCGCTACATTTGCGCACAATTACCCAACACGCACAACGGGTAAAATTGTGATCGTTTTACGCACTGAGCAAAATTGTCTACATTTCCCCAAAATTACCAAGCGCGCACAACCGGAAAAGTTGTGACTGTTTTGTGCACTGCGCAAAGAATGTCTACATTTATCCAAAATTAACTAGCGTGCACAACCTTCAAAATTGTGAGTGTTTTGCGCGCTGTGCAAAAATGTCTAAATTTCCCCAAAATTGCAATGTGTGCACAATCGTAAAAAATTGTGACCGTTTTGCGCCCCGGACAAAAATGTCGACATTTACCGAAAATTATCCAACGCGCACATCCAGCAAAATTGGGACCGTTTTACGCATCTGAGCAAAACTGTCTACATTTACCCAAAATTACACAGTGCACACAACCGAAAAAATGTAATCGTTTTGTACGCTGGCCAACACTGTCTACATTTACCCAAAATTACCCCACGTGCACAACCCGTAAAATTGTGACTGTTTTGCGTGCTACGCAAATATTGTCAACATTTACCCAAGGGACCCAGTGCGCAAAACCTGGAAAAAAAATTGTGACCGTTTTGCGCGCTGGGCAAAACTGTCTACATTTACCCAAAGTGACTCTACGCGCACAACCGGTAAAATTGTGACCGTTTTTGCGCACTGAGCAAAAATGTCCACATTTTACCAAAATTACATAGCGCGCATAGCCAAAACAATTGTGACCGTTTTACGCGTTGGGCAAAACTGTCTACATTTACCCAAAATTACCAGCGCACACACGCCGCAAAATTGTAACCGTTTTGCAAGCTGGAAAAAATGTCAACATTTACCCAAAATTACAAGCGCGCACACCCGGCAAAATGGTGACCGTTTTGCGCGCTGGGCAAAATGCCAACATTTACCCAAAATTTCTCAGCCCGCACAACAGGCAAAATTGTGACCGTTTTGTGCACTGACCAAAACTGTCTACATTTTCCAAAAATGACCCAGCGCCCACAAACGGTAAAATTGTGACAGTTTTGCGTGCTGGGAAAAACTGTATACATTTACCCAAAATTAACCAGTGCACACAGGCGGCAAAAATGTGACCGTTTTACGCGTTGGGCAAAACTGTCAACATTTACCCAAAATTACCCAGCGCGTACAACCGGCAAAATTGTGACCGTTTTGCGCGCTACGCAAATAATGTCTACGTTTACCCAAATTTCCCCAGCACCCACAACCCGCAAAATTGTGACTATTTTCCGCTCGAGTACAAATGTCCACATTTACCCAAAGTAACCCAGCGCGCACAACCTGTAAAATTGTCATTGTTTTGCGCGCTGACCAAATATGTCCACATTTAACCAAAATTACACAGCGCTCACAACCGGCAAAATTGTGACCATTTCGCGCGCTGAGCAAAAATGTCTACATTTAACCAAAAATACTCAGCGCGCAATGCCGACAAAATAGTGGTTGTTTTGCGCGCGGGACAAAACTGACAACATTCACCCAAAATTACCAGTGCACACACCCGGCATAATTGTTATTGTTTTGCGCGCTGAGCGAAACATCCTACATTTGCCTAAAATGACCCAACGCGTACAACCGGTAAAATTGTGATATTTTAACGCTCTGAGCAAAACTGTCTACATTTACCCAAAATTTCCCAGTGCGCACATCCGGAAAAAATGTGATCGTTTTGCACGCTGGCCAAAACTGTCTACATTTACCCAAAATTACCCCACGTGCACAACCCGTAAAATTGTGACTGTTTTGCGTGCTACGCAAATATTGTCAACATTTACCCAAGGGACCCAGTGCGCAAAACCTGAAAAATTGTGACTGTTTTGCGCGTTGACCAAATATGTTTACATTTACCCAAAGTGACTCTACGCGCACAACCGGTAAAATTGTGACCGTTGTTGCGCACTGAGCAAAAATGTCCACATTTTACCAAAATTACTCAGCGCGCATAGCCGAAAAAATTGTGACCGTTTTACGCGTTGGGCAAAACTGTCTACATTTACCCAAAATTACCAGCGCACACACGCCGCAAAATTGCAACCGTTTTGCAAGCTGGAAAAAATGTCAACATTTACCCAAAATTACAAGCGCGCACACCCGGCAAAATGGTGACCGTTTTGCGCGCTGGGCAAAAACTCAACATTTACCCAAAATTTCTCAGCCCGCACAACAGGCAAAATTGTGACCGTTTTGTGCACTGAGCAAAACTGTCTACATTTTCCAAAAATGACCCAGCGCCCACAAACGGCAAAATTGTGACAGTTTTGCGTGCTGGGAAAAACTGTATACATTTACCCAAAATTACCCAGTGCACACAGGCGGCAAAAATGTGACCGTTTTGCGCGTTGGGCAAAACTGTCAACATTTACCCAAAATTACCCAGCGCGTACAACCGGCAAAATTGTGACCGTTTTGCGCGCTACGCAAATAATGTCTACGTTTACCCAAATTTCCCCAGCACCCACAACCCGCAAAATTGTGACTATTTTCCGCTCGAGTACAAATGTCCACATTTACCAAAAGTAACCCAGCGCGCACAACCTGTAAAATTGTCACTGTTTTGCGCGCTGACCAAATATGTCCACATTTAACCAAAATTACACAGCGCTCACAACCGGCAAAATTGTGACCATTTCGCGCGCTGAGCAAAAATGTCTACATTTAACCAAAAATACTCAGCGCGCAAAGCCGACAAAATAGTGGCTGTTTTGCGCGCGGGACAAAACTGTCAACATTCACCCAAAATTACCAGTGCACACACCCGGCATAATTGTTATTGTTTTGCGCGCTGAGCGAAACATCCTACATTTGCCCAAAATGACCCAACGCGTACAACCGGTAAAATTGTGATAATTTAACGCTCTGAGCAAAACTGTCTACATTTACCCAAAATTACCCAGTGCGCACAACCGGCAAAAATGTGATCGTTTTGCACGCTGGGCAAAACTGTCTACATTTACCCAAAATTACACAGTGCCCACAACCGGAAAAAATGTGATCGTTTTGCACGCTGGCCAAAACTGTCTACATTTACCCAAAATTACCCCACGTGCACAACCCGCAAAATTGTGACTGTTTTGCGTGCTACGCAAATATTGTCAACATTTACCCAAGGGACCCAGTGCGCAAAACCTGAAAAATTGTGACTGTTTTGCGCGTTGACCAAATATGTTTACATTTACCCAAAGTGACTCTACGCGCACAACCGGCAAAATTGTGACCGTTTTTGCGCACTGAGCAAAAATGTCCACATTTTACCAAAATTACTCAGCGCGCATAGCCGAAAAAATTGTGACCGTTTTACGCGTTGGGCAAAACTGTCTACATTTACCCAAAATTACCAGCGCACACACGCCGCAAAATTGTAACCGTTTTGCAAGCTGGGAAAAATGTCAACATTTACCCAAAATTACAAGCGCGCACACCCGGCAAAATGGTGACCGTTTTGCGCGCTGGGCAAAAACTCAACATTTACCCAAAATTTCTCAGCCCGCACAACAGGCAAAATTGTGACCGTTTTGTGCGCTGACCAAAACTGTCTACATTTTCCAAAAATGACCAAGCGCCCACAAACGGCAAAATTGTGACAGTTTTGCGTGCTGGGAAAAACTGTATACATTTACCCAAAATTAACCAGTGCACACAGGCGGCAAAAATGTGACCGTTTTGCGCGTTGGGCAAAACTGTCAACATTTACCCAAAATTACCCAGCGCGTACAACCGGCAAAATTGTGACCGTTTTGCGCGCTACGCAAATAATGTCTACGTTTACCCAAATTTCCCCAGCACCCACAACCCGCAAAATTGTGACTATTTTCCGCTCGAGTACAAATGTCCACATTTACCCAAAGTAACCCAGCGCGCACAACCTGTAAAATTGTCACTGTTTTGCGCGCTGACCAAATATGTCCACATTTAACTAAAATTACACAGCGCTCACAACCGGCAAAATTGTGACCATTTCGCGGCAAAAATGTCTACATTTAACCAAAAATACTCAGCGCGCATAGCCAGCAAAATAGTGGCTGTTTTGCGCGCGGGACAAAAATGTCAACATTCACCCAAAATTACCAGTGAACACACCCGGCATAATTGTTATAGTTTTGCGCGCTGAGCGAAACAGCCTACATTTGCCTAAAATGACCCAACGCGTACAACCGGTAAAATTGTGATAATTTAACGCTCTCAGCAAAACTTTCTACATTTACCCAAAATTACCCAGTGCGCACAACCGGCAAAAATGTGATCGTTTTGCACGCTGGGGAAAACTGTCTACATTTATCCAAAATTACCACGTGTGCACAACCAGTAAAATTGTGACTGTTTTACGCGCTATACAAATAATGTCTATATTTACCCAAAGTGACCCAGCATGCACAACCTGCAAAATTGTGACGGTTTTGCGCACTGGGCAAGACTGTCAACATTTTCCCATAATTACCATTGCAGACACCCATCATAATTGTTATTGTTTTGCGCGCTGAGCAAAACAGCATACATTTGCCCAACACGCACAACCGGAAAAAATGTGACCGTTTTGCACGCTAGGCAAAATTGTCTACAATTACACAAAATTACCCAGCGCGCACAACCCGCAAAATTGTGACTTTTTTGCGCGCTACGCAAATAATGTCTACATTTACCCAAAGTGACTCAACGCGCAGAACCTGCAAAATTGTGACCGATTTGCACGCTGAGCAAAAATGTTTATATTTAACCAAAGTGACTCAGCGCGCAGAGCCGGCAAAATTGTGACCGTTTTACGCGCTGAGCAAAAATGTCTACATTTAACCAAATTTACTAACCGCACAGAGCCGGCAAAATTGTGGCCGTTTTGTGCAATGGACAAAACTGTCTACATTTACCCAAAATTACCAGCGCGCATGCCCGGCAAAATTGTGACTGTTTTGCGCTGGGTAAAAATGTCAAAATTTACCCAAAATTACTCAGCCTGCACAACCAGCAAAATTGTGAGGGTTTTGCGCATTGGGCAAAAATTTCAAAATTTACCCAAAATTACTCAGCCCGCACAAGCAGCTAAATTGTGACCGTTTTGTGCACTGACCAAAACTGTCTATATTTTCCAAAAATTACCTAGCGCACACTACCGACAAAATTGTGACAGTTTTCCGCACTGAGTAAAACTGTCTACATTTATCAAAAATTAATCAGTGCGTACAACCATAAAAAATGTGAACTGTCTACATTTATCCAAAATTAACGGGCGCGCCCAACCAGCAAAATTGTGACCGTTTTGCATGCTACGCAAATAAAGTCTACATTTACCCAAATTTATAACGCGCCCACAACCCGTAAAATTGTGACGATTTTGCGCGTTGAGCACAAATGTCTACATTTACCCAAGGTGACCCAGCGCGCACAACCTGCAAAATTGTGACCGTTTTGCGCGCTGACCAAATATGTCTATATTTACTCAAAATTACACAGCGCTCACAACCGGCAAAATTGTTACTATTTTGCGCGCTGGGCAAAAATGTCTACATTCAACCAAATTTACTATGCGTGCATAGCCGGCAAAATTGTGACTGTTTTGCGCACTAGGCAAAATAGTCTTTATTTACCCAAAATTACCAGCACACTTTGGCAAAATTGAGACCGTATTGCGCGCGGGGTAAAAAATGTCAATATTTACCCAAAATTACTCAGCCTGCACAACCGACAAAATTATGAGTGTTTTGTGCACTGACCAAAACTGTCTGCATTTTTGAAAAATAACCCAGCGCGCACAAGCGGCAAAATTGTGACAGTTTTACGCGCTGAGCAAAACTGTCTCCATTTACCCAAAATTACCCTACGCGCACAACCGGCAAAAATGTGACTGTTTTGCGCGCTGGATAAAACTATCTACATTTACCCAAAATTTCCCAGCGCGCACAAACGTCAAAATTGTGACCGTTTTGCACGCTATGCAAATAATGTCTACATTTACCCAACGCCCACAACCCGCAAAATTGTGACTTTTTTCAGCGCCCATAACACGCAAATTTGTGACTTTTTTGCACGCTGAGCACAAATGTCTACATTTACCCAAGTGACCCAGCGCACATAACATGTAAAATTGTGATCGTTTTGCGCGTTGCCCAAATATGTCTACATTTACCCAAAATTACACAGCGTTCACAACCGGCAAAATTGTGACCATTTTGCGCGCTGAGCAAAAATGACGACATTTAACCAAAATTACTCAGCGTGCATAGCCGGCCAAAGTGTTACTGTTTTGCGCGCTGGGCTAAATTGTCTACATTTACCCAAAATTACCAGCGCACACACCCGGCAAAATTGTGACTGTTTTGCGCTACATTTGAGCACAATTACCCAACATGCACAACGGGTAAAATTGTGATCGTTTTACTCCCTGGGCGAAATTGTCTACATTTCCCCAAAATTACCCTCGCGCACAACCGTAAAAGTTATGACTGTTTTGTGCACTGCGCAAAGAATGTCTACATTTATCCAAAATTAACTAGCGTGCACAACCTTCAAAAAATTGTGAGTGCTTTGCGCGCTGTGCAAAAATGTCTAAATTTCCCCAAAATTGCAATGTGTGCACAACCGTAAAAAATTGTGACCGTTTTGCGCCCTGGACAAAAATGTCGACATTTACCCAAAATTATCCAACGGGCACAGCCGGCAAAATTGGGACCGTTTTACGCTCTGAGCAAAACTGTCTACATTTACCCAAAATTACACAGTGCACACAACCGGAAAAAATGTGATCGTTTTGCACGCTGGCCAAAACTGTCTACATTTACCCAAAATTACCCCACGTGCACAACCCGTAAAATTGTGACTGTTTTGCGTGCTACGCAAATATTGTCAACATTTACCCAAGGGACCCAGTGCGCAAAACCTGAAAAATTGTGACTGTTTTGCGCGTTGACCAAATATGTCTACATTTACCCAAAGTGACTCTACGCGCACAACCGGTAAAATTGTGACCGTTTTGCGCATTGAGCAAAAATGTCCACATTTTACCAAAATTACTCAGCGCGTATAGCCGAAAAAATTGTGACCGTTTTGCGCGTCGGGCAAAACTGTCTACATTTACCCAAAATTACCAGCGCACACACGCCGCAAAAGTGTAACCGTTTTGCAAGCTGGGAAAAATGTCAACATTTATCCAAAATTACAAGCGCGCACACCTGGCAAAATGGTGACCGTTTTGCGCGCTGGGCAAAAAGTCAACATTTACCCAAAATTTCTCAGCCCGCACAACAGGCAAAATTGTGACCGTTTTGTGCACTGACCAAAACTGTCTACATTCTCCAAAAATGACCCAGCGCCCACAAACGGCAAAATTGTGACAGTTTTGCGTGCTGGGAAAAACTGTATACATTTACCCAAAATTACCCAGTGCACACAGGCGGCAAAAATGTGACCGTTTTGCACGTTGGGCAAAACTGTCAACATTTACCCAAAATTACCCAGCGCGTACAACCGGCAAAATTGTGACCGTTTTGCGCGCTACGCAAATAATGTCTACATTTACCCAAATTTCCCCAGCACCCACAACCCGCAAAATTGTGACTATTTTCCGCTCGAGTACAAATGTCCACATTTACCCAAAGTAACCCAGCGCGCACAACCTGTAAAATTGTCACTGTTTTGCGCGCTGACCAAATATGTCCACATTTAACCAAAATTACACAGCGCTCACAACCGGCAAAATTGTGACCATTTCGCGGAAAAAATGTCTACATTTAACCAAAAATACCCAGCGCGCATAGCCGGCAAAATAGTGGCTGTTTTGCGCGCGGGACAAAAATGTCAACATTCACCCAAAATTACCAGTGAACACACCCGGCATAATTGTTATTGTTTTGCGCGCTGAGCGAAACAGCCTACATTTGCATAAAATAACCCAACGCGTACAACCGGTAAAATTGTGATAATTTAACGCTCTCAGCAAAACTGTCTACATTTACCCAAAATTACCCAGTGCGCACAACCGGCAAAAATGTGATCGTTTTGCACGCTGGGGAAAACTGTCTACATTTATCCAAAATTACCACGTGTGCACAACCAGTAAAATTGTGAATGTTTTACGCGCTATACAAATAATGTCTACATTTACCCAAAGTGACCCAGCACGCACAAGCTGCAAAATTGTGACGGTTTTGCACACTGGGCAAGACTGTCAACATTTTCCCATAATTACCATTGCACACACCCATCATAATTGTTATTGTTTTGCGCGCTGAGCAAAACAGCATACATTTGCCCAACACGCACAACCGGCAAAAATGTGACCGTTTTGCACGCTAGGCAAAATTGTCTACAATTACACAAAATTACCCAGTGCGCACAACCCGCAAAATTGTGACTTTGTTGCGCGCTACGCAAATAATGTCTACATTTACCCAAAGTGACTCAACGCGCAAAACCTGCAAAATAGTGACCGATTTGCACGCTGAGCAAAAATGTTTATATTTAACCAAAGTGACTCAGCGCGCAGAGCCGGCAAAATTGTGACCGTTTTGTGCGCTGAGTAAAAATGTCTACATTTAACCGAATTTACTCACCGCGCAGAGCCGGCAAAATTGTGGCCGTTTTGTGCACTGGACAAAACTGTCTACATTTACCCAAAATTACCAGCGCGCATGCCCGGCAAATTTGTGACTGTTTTGCGCTGGGCAAAAATGTCAAAACTTACCCAAAATTACTCAGCCTGCAAAACCAGCAAAATTGTGAGGGTTTTGCGCATTGGGCAAAAATTTCAAAATTTACCCAAAATTACTCAGCCCGCACAAGCAGCTAAATTGTGACCGTTTTGTGCACTGACCAAAACTGTCTATATTTTCCAAAAATTACCTAGCGCACACTACCGGCAAAATTGTGACAGTTTTCCGCACTGAGTAAAACTGTCTACATTTACCAAAAATTAATCAGTGCGTACAACCGTCAAAAATGTGAACTGTCTACATTTATCCAAAATTAACCGGCGCGCCCAACCAGCAAAATTGTGACCGTTTTGCATGCTACACAAATAAAGTCTACATTTACCCAAATTTATCCCGCGCCCACAACCCGTAAAATTGTGACTATTTTGCGCGTTGAGCACAAATGTCTACATTTACCCAAGGTGACCCAGCGCGCACAACCTGCAAAATTGTGACCGTTTTGCGCGCTGACCAAATATGTCTATATTTACTCAAAATTACACAGCGCTCACAACCGGCAAAATTGTTACTATTTACCCAAAATTACCCTACGCGCACAACCGGCAAAAATGTGACTGTTTTGCGCGCTGGATAAAACTATCTACATTTACCCAAAATTTCCCAACGCGCATAAACGTCAAAATTGTGACCGTTTTGCACGCTATGCAAATAATGTCTACATTTACCCCACGCCCACAACCCGCAAAATTGTGACTTTTTTCAGCGCCCATAACACGCAAATTTGTGACTTTTTTGCACGCTGAGCACAAATGTCTACATTTACCCAAGTGACCCAGCGCACATAACATGTAAAATTTTGACCGTTTTGCGCGTTGCCCAAATATGTCTACATTTACCCAAAATTACACAGCGTTCACAACCGGCAAAATTGTGACCATTTTACGCGCTGAGCAAAAATGACGACATTTAACCAAAATTACTCAGCGTGCATAGCCGGCAAAAGTGTTACTGTTTTGCGCGTTGGGCTAAATTGTCTACATTTACCCAAAATTACCAGCGCACACACCCGGCAAAATTGTGACTGTTTTGCGCTACATTTGCGCACAATTACCCAACACGCACAACGGGTAAAATTGTGATCGTTTTACGCACTGAGCAAAATTGTCTACATTTCCCCAAAATTACCAAGCGCGCACAACCGGAAAAGTTGTGACTGTTTTGTGCACTGCGCAAAGAATGTCTACATTTATCCAAAATTAACTAGCGTGCACAACCTTCAAAATTGTGAGTGTTTTGCGCGCTGTGCAAAAATGTCTAAATTTCCCCAAAATTGCAATGTGTGCACAATCGTAAAAAATTGTGACCGTTTTGCGCCCCGGACAAAAATGTCGACATTTACCGAAAATTATCCAACGCGCACATCCAGCAAAATTGGGACCGTTTTACGCATCTGAGCAAAACTGTCTACATTTACCCAAAATTACACAGTGCACACAACCGAAAAAATGTAATCGTTTTGCACGCTGGCCAACACTGTCTACATTTACCCAAAATTACCCCACGTGCACAACCCGTAAAATTGTGACTGTTTTGCGTGCTACGCAAATATTGTCAACATTTACCCAAGGGACCCAGTGCGCAAAACCTGGAAAAAAAATTGTGACCGTTTTGCGCGCTGGGCAAAACTGTCTACATTTACCCAAAGTGACTCTACGCGCACAACCGGTAAAATTGTGACCGTTTTTGCGCACTGAGCAAAAATGTCCACATTTTACCAAAATTACATAGCGCGCATAGCCAAAACAATTGTGACCGTTTTACGCGTTGGGCAAAACTGTCTACATTTACCCAAAATTACCAGCGCACACACGCCGCAAAATTGTAACCGTTTTGCAAGCTGGAAAAAATGTCAACATTTACCCAAAATTACAAGCGCGCACACCCGGCAAAATGGTGACCGTTTTGCGCGCTGGGCAAAATGCCAACATTTACTCAAAATTTCTCAGCCCGCACAACAGGCAAAATTGTGACCGTTTTGTGCACTGACCAAAACTGTCTACATTTTCCAAAAATGACCCAGCGCCCACAAACGGTAAAATTGTGACAGTTTTGCGTGCTGGGAAAAACTGTATACATTTACCCAAAATTAACCAGTGCACACAGGCGGCAAAAATGTGACCGTTTTACGCGTTGGGCAAAACTGTCAACATTTACCCAAAATTACCCAGCGCGTACAACCGGCAAAATTGTGACCGTTTTGCGCGCTACGCAAATAATGTCTACGTTTACCCAAATTTCCCCAGCACCCACAACCCGCAAAATTGTGACTATTTTCCGCTCGAGTACAAATGTCCACATTTACCCAAAGTAACCCAGCGCGCACAACCTGTAAAATTGTCACTGTTTTGCGCGCTGACCAAATATGTCCACATTTAACCAAAATTACACAGCGCTCACAACCGGCAAAATTGTGACCATTTCGCGCGCTGAGCAAAAATGTCTACATTTAACCAAAAATACTCAGCGCGCAATGCCGACAAAATAGTGGTTGTTTTGCGCGCGGGACAAAACTGACAACATTCACCCAAAATTACCAGTGCACACACCCGGCATAATTGTTATTGTTTTGCGCGCTGAGCGAAACATCCTACATTTGCCTAAAATGACCCAACGCGTACAACCGGTAAAATTGTGATATTTTAACGCTCTGAGCAAAACTGTCTACATTTACCCAAAATTTCCCAGTGCGCACATCCGGAAAAAATGTGATCGTTTTGCACGCTGGCCAAAACTGTCTACATTTACCCAAAATTACCCCACGTGCACAACCCGTAAAATTGTGACTGTTTTGCGTGCTACGCAAATATTGTCAACATTTACCCAAGGGACCCAGTGCGCAAAACCTGAAAAATTGTGACTGTTTTGCGCGTTGACCAAATATGTTTACATTTACCCAAAGTGACTCTACGCGCACAACTGGTAAAATTGTGACCGTTGTTGCGCACTGAGCAAAAATGTCCACATTTTACCAAAATTACTCAGCGCGCATAGCCGAAAAAATTGTGACCGTTTTACGCGTTGGGCAAAACTGTCTACATTTACCCAAAATTACCAGCGCACACACGCCGCAAAATTGCAACCGTTTTGCAAGCTGGAAAAAATGTCAACATTTACCCAAAATTACAAGCGCGCACACCCGGCAAAATGGTGACCGTTTTGCGCGCTGGGCAAAAACTCAACATTTACCCAAAATTTCTCAGCCCGCACAACAGGCAAAATTGTGACCGTTTTGTGCACTGAGCAAAACTGTCTACATTTTCCAAAAATGACCCAGCGCCCACAAACGGCAAAATTGTGACAGTTTTGCGTGCTGGGAAAAACTGTATACATTTACCCAAAATTACCCAGTGCACACAGGCGGCAAAAATGTGACCGTTTTGCGCGTTGGGCAAAACTGTCAACATTTACCCAAAATTACCCAGCGCGTACAACCGGCAAAATTGTGACCGTTTTGCGCGCTACGCAAATAATGTCTACGTTTACCCAAATTTCCCCAGCACCCACAACCCGCAAAATTGTGACTATTTTCCGCTCGAGTACAAATGTCCACATTTACCAAAAGTAACCCAGCGCGCACAACCTGTAAAATTGTCACTGTTTTGCGCGCTGACCAAATATGTCCACATTTAACCAAAATTACACAGCGCTCACAACCGGCAAAATTGTGACCATTTCGCGCGCTGAGCAAAAATGTCTACATTTAACCAAAAATACTCAGCGCGCAAAGCCGACAAAATAGTGGCTGTTTTGCGCGCGGGACAAAACTGTCAACATTCACCCAAAATTACCAGTGCACACACCCGGCATAATTGTTATTGTTTTGCGCGCTGAGCGAAACATCCTACATTTGCCCAAAATGACCCAACGCGTACAACCGGTAAAATTGTGATAATTTAACGCTCTGAGCAAAACTGTCTACATTTACCCAAAATTACCCAGTGCGCACAACCGGCAAAAATGTGATCGTTTTGCACGCTGGGCAAAACTGTCTACATTTACCCAAAATTACACAGTGCCCACAACCGGAAAAAATGTGATCGTTTTGCACGCTGGCCAAAACTGTCTACATTTACCCAAAATTACCCCACGTGCACAACCCGCAAAATTGTGACTGTTTTGCGTGCTACGCAAATATTGTCAACATTTACCCAAGGGACCCAGTGCGCAAAACCTGAAAAATTGTGACTGTTTTGCGCGTTGACCAAATATGTTTACATTTACCCAAAGTGACTCTACGCGCACAACCGGCAAAATTGTGACCGTTTTTGCGCACTGAGCAAAAATGTCCACATTTTACCAAAATTACTCAGCGCGCATAGCCGAAAAAATTGTGACCGTTTTACGCGTTGGGCAAAACTGTCTACATTTACCCAAAATTACCAGCGCACACACGCCGCAAAATTGTAACCGTTTTGCAAGCTGGGAAAAATGTCAACATTTACCCAAAATTACAAGCGCGCACACCCGGCAAAATGGTGACCGTTTTGCGCGCTGGGCAAAAACTCAACATTTACCCAAAATTTCTCAGCCCGCACAACAGGCAAAATTGTGACCGTTTTGTGC
Organism: Scilla litardierei; assembly: GCA_030789695.1. NCBI lineage: Eukaryota > Viridiplantae > Streptophyta > Magnoliopsida > Asparagales > Asparagaceae > Scilla > Scilla litardierei. The sequence continues at coordinate 68,614,848 of CM061132.1, forward strand.
GCTGACCAAAACTGTCTACATTTTCCAAAAATGACCAAGCGCCCACAAACGGCAAAATTGTGACAGTTTTGCGTGCTGGGAAAAACTGTATACATTTACCCAAAATTAACCAGTGCACACAGGCGGCAAAAATGTGACCGTTTTGCGCGTTGGGCAAAACTGTCAACATTTACCCAAAATTACCCAGCGCGTACAACCGGCAAAATTGTGACCGTTTTGCGCGCTACGCAAATAATGTCTACGTTTACCCAAATTTCCCCAGCACCCACAACCCGCAAAATTGTGACTATTTTCCGCTCGAGTACAAATGTCCACATTTACCCAAAGTAACCCAGCGCGCACAACCTGTAAAATTGTCACTGTTTTGCGCGCTGACCAAATATGTCCACATTTAACTAAAATTACACAGCGCTCACAACCGGCAAAATTGTGACCATTTCGCGGCAAAAATGTCTACATTTAACCAAAAATACTCAGCGCGCATAGCCAGCAAAATAGTGGCTGTTTTGCGCGCGGGACAAAAATGTCAACATTCACCCAAAATTACCAGTGAACACACCCGGCATAATTGTTATAGTTTTGCGCGCTGAGCGAAACAGCCTACATTTGCCTAAAATGACCCAACGCGTACAACCGGTAAAATTGTGATAATTTAACGCTCTCAGCAAAACTTTCTACATTTACCCAAAATTACCCAGTGCGCACAACCGGCAAAAATGTGATCGTTTTGCACGCTGGGGAAAACTGTTTACATTTATCCAAAATTACCACGTGTGCACAACCAGTAAAATTGTGACTGTTTTACGCGCTATACAAATAATGTCTATATTTACCCAAAGTGACCCAGCATGCACAACCTGCAAAATTGTGACGGTTTTGCGCACTGGGCAAGACTGTCAACATTTTCCCATAATTACCATTGCAGACACCCATCATAATTGTTATTGTTTTGCGCCCTGAGCAAAACAGCATACATTTGCCCAACACGCACAACCGGAAAAAATGTGACCGTTTTGCACGCTAGGCAAAATTGTCTACAATTACACAAAATTACCCAGCGCGCACAACCCGCAAAATTGTGACTTTTTTGCGCGCTACGCAAATAATGTCTACATTTACCCAAAGTGACTCAACGCGCAGAACCTGCAAAATTGTGACCGATTTGCACGCTGAGCAAAAATGTTTATATTTAACCAAAGTGACTCAGCGCGCAGAGCCGGCAAAATTGTGACCGTTTTACGCGCTGAGCAAAAATGTCTACATTTAACCAAATTTACTCACCGCACAGAGCCGGCAAAATTGTGGCCGTTTTGTGCAATGGACAAAACTGTCTACATTTACCCAAAATTACCAGCGCGCATGCCCGGCAAAATTGTGACTGTTTTGCGCTGGGCAAAAATGTCAAAATTTACCCAAAATTACTCAGCCTGCACAACCAGCAAAATTGTGAGGGTTTTGCGCATTGGGCAAAAATTTCAAAATTTACCCAAAATTACTCAGCCCGCACAAGTAGCTAAATTGTGACCGTTTTGTGCACTGACCAAAACTGTCTATATTTTCCAAAAATTACCTAGCGCACACTACCGACAAAATTGTGACAGTTTTCCGCACTGAGTAAAACTGTCTACATTTACCAAAAATTAATCAGTGCGTACAACCATAAAAAATGTGAACTGTCTACATTTATCCAAAATTAACGGGCGCGCCCAACCAGCAAAATTGTGACCGTTTTGCATGCTACGCAAATAAAGTCTACATTTACCCAAATTTATAACGCGCCCACAACCCGTAAAATTGTGACGATTTTGCGCGTTGAGCACAAATGTCTACATTTACCCAAGGTGACCCAGCGCGCACAACCTGCAAAATTGTGACCGTTTTGCGCGCTGACCAAATATGTCTATATTTACTCAAAATTACACAGCGCTCACAACCGGCAAAATTGTTACTATTTTGCGCGCTGGGCAAAAAATGTCTACATTCAACCAAATTTACTATGCGTGCATAGCCGGCAAAATTGTGACTGTTTTGCGCACTAGGCAAAATAGTCTTTATTTACCCAAAATTACCAGCACACTTTGGCAAAATTGAGACCGTATTGCGCGCGGGGTAAAAAATGTCAATATTTACCCAAAATTACTCAGCCTGCACAACCGACAAAATTATGAGTGTTTTGCGCACTGACCAAAACTGTCTGCATTTTTGAAAAATAACCCAGCGCGCACAAGCGGCAAAATTGTGACAGTTTTACGCGCTGAGCAAAACTGTCTCCATTTACCCCAAAATTACCCTACGCGCACAACCGGCAAAAATGTGACTGTTTTGCGCGCTGGATAAAACTATCTACATTTACCCAAAATTTCCCAGCGCGCACAAACGTCAAAATTGTGACCGTTTTGCACGCTATGCAAATAATGTCTACATTTACCCAACGCCCACAACCCGCAAAATTGTGACTTTTTTCAGCGCCCATAACACGCAAATTTGTGACTTTTTTGCACGCTGAGCACAAATGTCTACATTTACCCAAGTGACCCAGCGCACATAACATGTAAAATTGTGATCGTTTTGCGCGTTGCCCAAATATGTCTACATTTACCCAAAATTACACAGCGTTCACAACCGGCAAAATTGTGACCATTTTGCGCGCTGAGCATAAATGACGACATTTAACCAAAATTACTCAGCGTGCATAGCCGGCAAAAGTGTTACTGTTTTGCGCGCTGGGCTAAATTGTCTACATTTACCCAAAATTACCAGCGCACACACCCGGCAAAATTGTTACTGTTTTGCGCTACATTTGCGCACAATTACCCAACACGCACAACGGGTAAAATTGTGATCGTTTTACCCACTGAGCAAAATTGTCTACATTTCCCCAAAATTACCCAGCGCGCACAACCGGAAAAGTTGTGACTGTTTTGTGCACTGCGCAAAGAATGTCTACATTTATCCAAAATTAAGTAGCGTGCACAACCTTCAAAATTGTGAGTGTTTTGCGCGCTGTGCAAAAATGTCTAAATTTCCCCAAAATTGCAATGTGTGCACAACTGTAAAAAAATTGTGACCGTTTTGCGCCCCGGACAAAAATGTCGACATTTACCGAAAATTATCCAACGCGCACATCCAGCAAAATTGGGACCGTTTTACGCATCTGAGCAAAACTGTCTACATTTACCCAAAATTACACAGTGCACACAACCGAAAAAATGTGATCGTTTTGCACGCTGGCCAACACTGTCTACATTTACCCAAAATTACCCCACGTGCACAACCCGTAAAATTGTGACTGTTTTGCGTGATACGCAAATATTGTCAACATTTACCCAAGGGACCCAGTGCGCAAAACCTGAAAAAAAAATTGTGACCGTTTTGCGCGCTGGGCAAAACTGTCTACATTTACCCAAAGTGACTCTACGCGCACAACCGGTAAAATTGTGACCGTTTTTGCGCACTGAGCAAAAATGTCCACATTTTACCAAAATTACTTAGCGCGCATAGACGAAAAAATTGTGACCGTTTTACGCTTTGGGCAAAACTGTCTACATTTACCCAAAATTACCAGCGCACACACGCCGCAAAATTGTAACCGTTTTGCAAGCTGGAAAAAATGTCAACATTTACCCAAAATTACAAGCGCGCACACCCGGCAAAATGGTGACCGTTTTGCGCGCTGGGCAAAATGCCAACATTTACCCAAAATTTCTCAGCCCGCACAACAGGCAAAATTGTGACCGTTTTGTGCACTGACCAAAACTGTCTACATTTTCCAAAAATGACCCAGCGCCCACAAACGGCAAAATTGTGACAGTTTTGCGTGCTGGGAAAAACTGTATACTTTTACCCAAAATTAACCAGTGCACACAGGCGGCAAAAATGTGACCGTTTTGCGCCCTGGGCAAAACTGTCAACATTTACCCAAAATTACCCAGCGCGTACAACCGGCAAAATTGTGACCGTTTTGCGCGCTACGCAAATAATGTCTACGTTTACCCAAATTTCTCCAGCACCCACAACCCGCAAAATTGTGACTATTTTCCGCTCGAGTACAAATGTCCACATTTACCCAAAGTAACCCAGCGCGCACAACCTGTAAAATTGTCACTGTTTTGCGCGCTGACCAAATAGGTCCACATTTAACCAAAATTACACAGCGCTCACAACCGGCAAAATTGTGACCATTTCGTGCGCTGAGCAAAAATGTCTACATTTAACCAAAAATACTCAGCGCGCAAAGCCGACAAAATAGTGGCTGTTTTGCGCGCGGGACAAAACTGTCAAAATTCACCCAAAATTACCAGTGCACACACCCGGCATAATTGTTATTGTTTTGCGCGCTGAGCGAAACATCCTACATTTGCCTAAAATGACCCAACGCGTACAACCGGTAAAATTGTGATAATTTAACGCTCTGAGCAAAACTGTCTACATTTACCCAAAATTACCCAGTGCGCACAACCGGCAAAAATGTGATCGTTTTGCACGCTGGGCAAAACTGTCTACATTTACCCAAAATTACCACGTGTGCACAACCCGTAAAATTGTGACTGTTTTACGCGCTATACAAATAATGTCTACATTTACCCAAAGTGACCCAGCACGCACAACCTGCGAAATTGTGACGGTTTTGCGCACTGGGCAAGACGGTCAACATTTTCCCATAATTACCATTGCACACACCCATCATAATTGTTATTGTTTTGCGCGCTGAGCAAAACAGCATACATTTGCACAACACGCACAACCGGCAAAAATGTGACCGTTTTGCACGCTAGGCAAAATTGTCTACAATTACACAAAATTACCCAGTGCGCACAACCCGCAAAATTGTGACCTTTTTGCGCGCTACGCAAATAATGTCTACATTTACCCAAAGTGACTCAACGCGCACAACCTGCAAAATTGTGACCGATTTGCACGCTGAGCAAAAATGTTTATATTTAACCAAAGTGACTCAGCGCGCAGAGCCGACAAAATTGTGACCGTTTTGCTCGCTGAGCAAAAATGTCTAAATTTAACCAAATTTACTCACCGCGCAGAGCCGGCAAAATTGTGGCCGTTTTGTGCACTGGACAAAACTGTCTACATTTACCCAAAATTACCAGCGCGCATGCCCGGCAAAATTGTGACTGTTTTGCGCTGGGCAAAAATGTCAAAATTTACCCAAAATTACTCAGCCTGCACAACCAGCAAAATTGTGAGGGTTTTGCGCATTGGGTAAAAATTTCAAAATTTACCCAAAATTACTCAGCCCGCACAAGCAGCTAAATTGTGACTGTTTTGTGCACTGACCAAAACTGTCTATATTTTCCAAAAATTACAAAGCGCACACTACAGGCAAAATTGTGACAGTTTTCCGTACTGAGTAAAACTGTCTACATTTACCAAAAATTAATCAGTGCGTACAACCGTCAAAAATGTGAACTGTCTACATTTATCCAAAATTAACCGGCGCGCCCAACCAGCAAAATTGTGACCGTTTTGCATGCTACGCAAATAAAGTCTACATTTACCCAAATTTATCACACGCCCACAACCCGTAAAATTGTGACTATTTAGCGCGTTGAGCACAAATGTCTACATTTACCCAAGGTGACCCAGCGCGCACAACCTGTAAAATTGTGACCGTTTTGCGCGCTGACCAAATATGTCTATATTTACTCAAAATTACACAGCGCTCACAACCGGCAAAATTGTTACTATTTTGCGCGCTGGGCAAAAATGTCTACACGTTTAAAGTCCTGTCTTAACCACTCATATGAGGCGCCCCTCGCAAGATACCGCAGTTCGGTCTCTGATACGATTCTCAGAATTGACCTGCCCATTAGCAACGTATGCTCTTCCCACATGGAACTAAAGAACACTACTCTCATCCCTCTCCCGAGGTATCTACTATTTGTTCAACCAAAATTACTCTGCGTGCATAGCCGGCAAAATTGTGACTGTTTTGCGCACTAGGCAAAATAGTCTTTATTTACCCAAAATTACCAGCACACTTTGGCAAAATTGAGACCGTATTGCGCGCGGGGTAAAAAATGTCAATATTTACCCAAAATTACTCAGCCTGCACAACCGACAAAATTGTGAGTGTTTTGCGCACTGACCAAAACTGTCTGCATTTTTCAAAAATAACCCAGCGCGCACAAGCGGCAAAATTGTGACAGTTTTGCGCGCTGAGCAAAACTGTCTCCATTTACCCAAAATTACCATACGCGCACAACCGGCAAAAATGTGACTGTTTTGCGCGCTGGATAAAACTATCTACATTTACCCAAAATTTCCCAGCGCGCACAAACGTCAAAATTGTGACCGTTTTACACGCTATGCAAATAATGTCTACATTTACCCAACGCCCACAACCCGCAAAATTGTGACTTTTTTCAGCGCCCATAACACGCAAATTTGTCACTTTTTTGCACGCTGAGCACAAATGTCTACATTGAGCCAAGTGACCCAGCTCACATAACATGTAAAATTGTGACCGTTTTGCGCGCTGCCCAAATATGTCTACATTTACCCAAAATTACACAGCGTTCACAACCGGCAAAATTGTGACCATTTTGCGCGGTGAGCAAAAATGACGACATTTAACGAAAATTACTCAGCGTGCATAGCCGGTAAAAGTGTTACTGTTTTGCGCCCTGGCCTAAATTGTCTACATTTACCCAAAATTACCAGCGCACACACCCGGCAAAATTGTGACTGTTTTGCGCTACATTTGCGCACAATTACCCAACACACACAACGGGTAAAATTGTGATCGTTTTACGCACTGAGCAAAATTGTCTACATTTCCCCAAAATTACCCAGCGCGCACAACCGGAAAAGTTGTGACTGTTTTGTGCACTGCGCAAAGAATGTCTACATTTATCCAAAATTAACTAGCGTGCACAACCTTCAAAATTGTGAGCGTTTTGCGCGCTGTGCAAAAATGTCTAAATTTACCCAAAATTGCAATGTGTGCATAACCGTAAAAAATTGTGACCGTTTTGCGCCCTGGACAAAAATGTCGACATTTACCGAAAATTATCCAACGCGCACAGCCAGCAAAATTGGGACCATTTTTTGCACCTGAGCAAAACTGTCTACATTTACCCAAAATTACACAGTGCACACAACCGGAAAAAATGTGATCGTTTTGCACGCTGGCCAAAACTGTCTACATTTACCCAAAATTACCCCACGTGCACAACCCGTAAAATTGTGACTGTTTTGCATGCTACACAAATATTGTCAACATTTACCCAAGGGACCCAGTGCGCAAAACCTGAAAAATTGTGACTGTTTTGAGCGTTGACCAAATATGTCTACATTTACCCAAAGTGACTCTATGCGCACAACCGGTAAAATTGTGACCGTTTTGCGGGCTGGGCAAAACTGTCTACATTTACCAAAAATTACCAGCACACACACGCCGCAAAATTGTAACCGTTTTGCAAGCTGGAAAAAATGTCAACATTTACCCAAAATTACAAGCGCGCACACCCGGCAAAATGGTGACCGTTTTGCGCGCTGGGCAAAATGTCAACATTTACCCAAAATTTCCCAGCCCGCACAACAGGCAAAATTGTGACCGTTTTGTGCACTAACCAAAACTGTCTACATTTTCCAAAAATGACCCCGCGCCCACAAACGGCAAAATTGTGACAGTTTTGCGTGCTGGGAAAAACTGTATACATTTACCCAAAATTACCCAGTGCACACAGCCGGCAAAAATGTGACCGTTTTGCACGTTGGGCAAAACTGTCAACATTTACCCAAAATTACCAGCAAAATTGGGACCATTTTTTGCACCTGAGCAAAACTGTCTACATTTACCTAAAATTACACAGTGCACACGACCGGAAAAAATGTGACCGTTTTGCACGCTGGCCAAAACTGTCTACATTTACCCAAAATTACCCCGCGTGCACAACCTGTAAAATTGTGACTGTTTTGCGTGCTACGCAAATATTGTCAACATTTACCCGAGTGACCCAGTGCGCACAACCTGAAAAATTGTGACCGTTTTGCGCGCTGACCAAATATGTCTACATTTACCCAAAGTGACTCTACGCGCACAACCGGTAAAATTGTGACCGTTTTGCGCCCTGAGCAAAAATGTCCACATTTTACCAAAATTACTCAGCGCGCATAGTCGAAAAAATTGTGACCGTTTTGCGCGCTGGGCAAAACTGTCTACATTTACCCAAAATTACCAGCGCACACACGCCGCAAAATTGTAACCGTTTTGCAAGCTGGAAAAATGTCAACATTTACCCAAAATTACCAGCGCGCACACCCGGCAAAATGGTGACCGTTTTGCCCAGCGAAATGTCAACATTTACCCAAAATTTCTCAGCCCGCACAACAGGCAAAATTGTGACCGTTTTGTGCACTGACCAAAACTGTCTACATTTTCCAAAAATGTCCCAGCGCCCACAAACGGCAAAATTGTGACAGTTTTGCGTGCTGGGAAAAACTGTATACATTTACCCAAAATTACATAGTGCACACAACCAGCAAAATTGTGACCGATTTGCGCGTTGGACAAAACTGTCAACATTTAACCAAAATTACCCAGCTCGTACAACCGGCAAAATTGTGACCGTTTTACGCGCTACGCAAATAATGTCTACATTTACCCAAATTTCCCCAGCACCCACAACCCGCAAAATTGTGACTATTTTGCGCTCTGAGTACAAATGTCCGCATTTACCCAATGTAACCCAGCGCGCACAACCTGTAAAATTGTCACTGTTTTGCGCGCTGACCAAATATGTCCGCATTTAACCAAAATTACATAGCGCTCACAACCGGCAAAATTGTGACCATTTTGCGCGCTGAGCAAAAATGTCTACATTTAACCAAAAATACTCAGCGCGCATAGCCTGCAAAATTGTGGCTGTTTTGCGCCCCGGACAAAACTGTCAACATTCACCCAAAATTACCAGTGCACACACCCGGCATAATTCTTATTGTTTTGCGCGCTGAGCGAAACAGCCTACATTTGCCTAAAATTACCCAACGCGCACAACCGATAAAATTGTGATAATTTTACTTTCTGAGCAAAACTGTCTACCTTTACCCAAAATTACCCAGTGCGCACAACCGGCAAAAATGTGAGCGTTTTGCACGCTGGGCAAAACTGTCTACATTTACCCAAAATTACCTAGTGCGCACAACCCGTAAAATTGTGACTGTTTTACGTACTACGCAAATAATGTCTACATTTACCCAAAGTGACCCAGCACGCACAACCTGCAAAATTGTGACGGTTTTGCGCGCTGGGCAAGACTGTCAACATTTTCCCATAATTACCATTGCACACACCCATCATAATTGTTATTGTTTTGCGCGCTGAGCAAAACAGCCTACATTTGCCCAAAATAGCCCAACGCGCACAACCGGCAAAAATGTGACCGTTTTTCGCGCTAGGCAAAATTGTCTACAATTACACAAAAATACCCAGCGCGCACAACCCGCAAAATTGTGACTTTTTTTTGCGCTGCGCAAATAATGTCTACATTTACCCAAAGTGACTCAACGCGCACAACCTGCAAAATTGTGACCGATTTACGCGCTGAGCAAAAATGTTTATATTTAACCAAAGTGACTCAACGTGCACAACCTGCAAAATTGTGATCGTTTTGCGCGCTGAGCAAAATTGTCTACATTTTACCAAATTTACTCACCGCGCAGAGCCGGCAAAATTGTGGCCGTTTTGCGCACTGAACAAAACTGTCTATATTTACCCAAAATTACCAGCGCACACGCCCGGCAAAATTGTGAATGTTTTGCGCTGGGAAAAAATGTCAAAATTTACCCGAAATTACTCAGCCCGCACAACCAGCAAAATTGTGATCGTTTTGCGCATTGGGCAAAAATTTCAAAATTTACCCAAAATTACTCATCCCGCACAAGCAGCAAAATTGTGACCGTTTTGTGCACTGACCAAAACTGTCTACATTTTCCAAAAATTACCTAGCGCACACTACCGGCAAAATTGCGACAGTTTTACGCACTGAGCAAAACTGTCTACATTTACCAAAAATTAATCAGTGCGTACAACCGTAAAAAATGTGAACGTTTTCAGTGTTGGGCAAAACTGTCTATATTTATCAAAAATTAACCGGCGCGCCCAACCGGCAAAATTGTGACCGTTTTGCATGCTACGTAAATAATGTCTACATTTACCCAAATTTATCCAGCGTCCACAACCCGTAAAATTGTGACTATTTTGCGCGTTGAGCACAAATGTCTACATTTACCCAAAGTGACCCAGCGCGCACAACCTGCAAAATTGGGACCGTTTTGCGCGCTGACCAAATATGTCTACATTTACTCAAAATTACACCGCGCTCACAACCGGCAAAATTGTTACTGTTTTGCGCGCTGGGCAAAAATGTCTACATTCAACCAAAATTACTCAGCGTGCATAGCCGACAAAATTGTAACTGTTTTGCGCACTAGGCAAAATAGTGTTTATTTACCCAAAATTACCAGCACACTTCGGAAAAATTGAGACCGTTTTGCGCGCGGGGTAAAACATGTCAATATTTACCCAAAATTACTCAGCCTGCACAACCGACAAAATTGTGAGTGTTTTGCGCACTGACTAAAACTGTCTGCATTTTTCAAAAATAACCCAGCGCGCACAAGCGGCAAAAATGTGACAGTTTTGCGTGCTAAGCAAAACTGTATCCATTTACCCAAAATTACCCAGTGCGCACAACCGGCAAAAATGTGACTGTTTTGCGCGCTGGAAAAAACTCGCTCCATTTACCAAAATTTCCCAGCGCGCACAAACGTCAAAATTGTGACCGTTTTGCACGCTATGCAAATAATGTCTACATTTACCCAACGCCCACAACCCGCAAAATTGTGACTTTTCAGCGCCCATAACACGCAAATTTATGACTTTTTTGCACGCTGAGCACAAATGTCTACATTGACCCAAGTGACCCAGCGCACATAACATGTAAAATTGTTACCGTTTTGCGCGCTGCCCAAATATGTCTACATTTACCCAAAATTACACAGCGTTCACAACCGGCAAAATTGTGACCATTTTGCGCGCTGAGCAAAAATGTCGACATTTAACCAAAATTACTCAGCGTGCATAGCCGGCAAAAGTGTTACTGTTTTGCGCGCTGGGCTAAATTGTCTACATTTACCCAAAATTACCAGCGCACACACCCGGCAAAATTGTTACTGTTTTGCGCGCTGCGCAAAACGCCCAAAATTACCCAACATGCACAACGGGTAAAATTATGATCGTTTTACGCACTGAGCAAAATTGTCTATATTTCCCCAAAATTACCCAGCCCGCACAACTGGAAAAGTTGTGACTGTTTTGTGCACTGCGCAAAGAATGTCTACATTTACCCAAAATTAACTAGCGTGAACAACCTTCAAAATTGTGAGTGTTTTGCGCGCTGTGCAAAAATGTCTAAATTTCCCCGAAATTGCAATGTGTGCACAACCGTAAAAAATTGTGACCGTTTGCGCCCTGGACAAAAATGTCGACATTTACCCAAAATTATCCAACGCGCACAGCCGGCAAAATTGGGACCGTTTTACGTTCTGGGCAAAACTGTCTACATTTACCCAAAATTACACAGTGCACACAACCGGAATAAATGTTATCGTTTTGCACTCTGGGCAAAACTGTCTACATTTACCCAAAATTACCCCGCAGGCACAACCCATAAAATTGTGACTGTTTTACGTGATACACAAATATTGTCAACATTTACCCAAGGGACCCAGTGCGCACAACCTGAAAAATTGTGACCGTTTTGCGCGCTGACCAAATATGTCTACATTTACCCAAAGTGACTCTACGCGCCCAACCGGTAAAATTGTGACAGTTTTGCGCACTGAGCAAAAATGTCCACATTTTACCAAAATTACTGAGCGCGTATAGCGGAAAAAATTGTGACCGTTTTGCGCGCTGGGCAAAACTGTCAACATTTACCCAAAATTACCAGCGCACACACGCCGCAAAATTGTAACCGTTTTGCAAGCTGGAAAAAATGTCAACATTTACCCAAAATTACCAGCGCGCACACCCGGCAAAATTATGACCGTTTTGCGCACTGGGCAAAATGTCAACATTTACCCAAAATTTCTCAGCCCGCACAACAAGCAAAATTGTGACCATTTTGTGCACTGACCAAAACTGTCAACATTTTCCAAAAATGACCCATCGCCCACAAACGTTAAAATTGTGACAGTTTTGCGTGCTGGGAAAAACTGTATCCATTTACCCAAAATTACCCAGTGCACACAACCTGCAAAATGTGATTGTTTTGCGCGTTGGGGCAAAACTGTCAACATTTACCCAAAATTACCCAGCGCATACAACCGACAAAATTGTGACCGTTTAGCGTGCTACGCAAATAATGTCTACATTTACCCAAATTTCCCCAGCACCCACAACCCGCAAAATTGTGACTATTTTGCGCTCTGAGTACAAATGTCCACATTTACCCAAAGTAACCCAGCGCGCACAACCTGTAAAATTGTCACTGTTTTGCGCGCTGACCAAATATGTCCACATTTAACCAAAATTACACAGCGCTCACAACCGGCAAAATTGTGACCATTTTGCGCGCTGAGCAAAAAATGTCTACATTTAACCAAAAATACTCAGCGCGCATAGCCGGCAAAATAGTGGTTGTTTTGCTCGCGGGACAAACTGTCAACATTCACCCAAAATTACCAGTGCACACACCCGGCATAATTATTATTGTTTTGCGCGCTGAGCGAAACAGCCTACATTTGCCTAAAATTACCCAACGCACACAACCGGTAAAATTGTGATAATTTTACGCTCTGAGCTAAACTGTCTACATTTACCCAAAATTACCCAGTGCGCACAACCGGCAAAAATGTGAACGTTTTGCACGCTAGGCAAAACTGTCTACATTTACCCAAAATTACCACGTGTGCAGAAACCGTAAAATTGTGACTGTTTTAGGCGCTACGCAAATAATGTCTACATTTACCCAAAGTGACCCAGCGCGCACAACCTGCAAAATTGTGACGGTTTCGCGCGCTGACCAAATATGTCTACATTTACCCAAAGTGACTCTACGCGCACAACCGGTAAAATTGTGACCGTTTTGCGCCCTGAGCAAAAATGTCCACATTTTACCAAAATTACTCAGCGCGCATAGTCGAAAAAATTGTGACCGTTTTGCGCGCTGGGCAAAACTGTCTACATTTACCCAAAATTACCAGCGCACACACGCCGCAAAATTGTAACCGTTTTGCAAGCTGGAAAAATGTCAACATTTACCCAAAATTACCAGCGCGCACACCCGGCAAAATGGTGACCGTTTTGCCCAGCGAAATGTCAACATTTACCCAAAATTTCTCAGCCCGCACAACAGGCAAAATTGTGACCGTTTTGTGCACTGACCAAAACTGTCTACATTTTCCAAAAATGTCCCAGCGCCCACAAACGGCAAAATTGTGACAGTTTTGCGTGCTGGGAAAAACTGTATACATTTACCCAAAATTACATAGTGCACACAACCAGCAAAATTGTGACCGATTTGCGCGTTGGACAAAACTGTCAACATTTAACCAAAATTACCCAGCGCGTACAACCGGCAAAATTGTGACTGTTTTGCGCGCTACGCAAATAATGTCTACATTTACCCAAATTTCCCCAGCACCCACAACCCGCAAAATTGTGACTATTTTGCGCTCTGAGTACAAATGTCCGCATTTACCCAATGTAACCCAGCGCGCACAACCTGTAAAATTGTCACTGTTTTGCGCGCTGACCAAATATGTCCGCATTTAACCAAAATTACATAGCGCTCACAACCGGCAAAATTGTGACCATTTTGCGCGCTGAGCAAAAATGTCTACATTTAACCAAAAATACTCAGCGCGCATAGCCTGCAAAATTGTGGCTGTTTTGCGCCCCGGACAAAACTGTCAACATTCACCCAAACTTACCAGTGCACACACCCGGCATAATTCTTATTGTTTTGCGCGCTGAGCGAAACAGCCTACATTTGCCTAAAATTACCCAACGCGCACAACCGATAAAATTGTGATAATTTTACGCTCTGAGCAAAACTGTCTACCTTTACCCAAAATTACCCAGTGCGCACAACCGGCAAAAATGTGAGCGTTTTGCACGCTGGGCAAAACTGTCTACATTTACCCAAAATTACCTAGTGCGCACAACCCGTAAAATTGTGACTGTTTTACGTACTACGCAAATAATGTCTACATTTACCCAAAGTGACCCCGCACGCACAACCTGCAAAATTGTGACGGTTTTGCGCGCTGGGCAAGACTGTCAACATTTTCCCATAATTACCATTGCACACACCCATCATAATTGTTATTGTTTTGCGCGCTGAGCAAAACAGCCTACATTTGCCCAAAATAGCCCAACGCGCACAACCGGCAAAAATGTGACCGTTTTTCGCGCTAGGCAAAATTGTCTACAATTACACAAAAATACCCAGCGCGCACAACCCGCAAAATTGTGACTTCTTGCACGCTATGAAAATAATGCCTACATTTACCCAAAGTGACTTAACGCGCACAGCCTGCAAAATTGTGACCGATTTGCGCGCTGAGCAAAAATGTTTATATTTAACTAAAGTGGCTCGGTAAAATTGTGACAGTTTTGCGCGCTGTGTAACGGTCTCCTTTCGACCTTATGGATTTTCTGCGTGCACGTAATTTATCGTGCACGTATTTTATTTGGCTATTTCTGGATTCCGGTTTATGCGTTGTGATATGTCGTTGTGATCGTATGGGAGTGTAGAATTTTATAGTAATTTTTGGGAACGTCATTTCACGGCTCGTTTTCTGGCAAAACGACTTGGAATGATAGGGGCGTTTTAGTCTTTTGTCTCAAAACGCAGTTCTCGATTTTACGTAAATTCTTGGTAGGCGTTACGCATGATCAGACTCTGTAGCCTCGTGTGTCTCGTCTCCACGATCGTCCCGGTATTTTCAGATTAATTTTCCGACGCCCGTAGCGAGAGTTACCTCCCGATTAAATCTTGACCGTTGATCTCCCCAAATCTATTTGAATTTCAAATTGTGAACAAATCTAATGGAATCCCTATATATGTTCATACGTATCTAAGTGATAAGAATGCAGCCTCTATTGTCACCCACTTTTCCTCATATTCCTCTCTCTCTCTCTCTCTCTCTCTCTCTCTCTCTCTCTCTCTCTCTCTCTCTCTCTCTCTCTTCCTTTTTAACTAAATCCTATAGGTGATTAGCCATAGAAATTCATTTAATATCAAAACCCTACCCATCACGTTTTAACCCTAGGGCTCGCTATATTGCCAGCCGCCACAATCTCTATCCTCCCTCACGAGAGAGAGGCTCTCTCTCTCGTTCACAAACAAACCCCTCGCCTATCTCCCTCTCTCGACCTAAGCCTGCCGGCGTTCATCTCCGTCGCCCGTCGCCCCGCTTCAGCCCTCGGTCGCCTGAACAGACCCCGCCGCTGGCCGTTCTTCGCACGCAGGCAGCAGCAGCGTCAGCTGCAACTTCCGACGCCCCCTTCGTCGCCGACGGCAGCTTCCGTCACCACACCACCCCCCTCGCTCGACCGTCGCCTGCCGCTCCTTCCACCGGCAGCAGAACAGCCCGCCGGCTGTTTTCCGAGAGCAGCAGACAGCAGCAGCCGCCGGCTGCTGCTGCTGTTTTACGGCGCCGCCGCCGTCGGATGGCCATCCCACGGCCCCCACTCCGGCCAGCTGCCCCCTAGGCCTGAGATCCTTCGACAACACCCTCGGGCCGGCCAGCAAACGTCCAACGCTCCGGCGATCTTCTCGCTTGACGTTCGACCAATTCTGCTCGCTGTTTTGGACCCTCGGGGCTTTGTTCCCTTTTTTCTCGCTGTCACGCGGCTCCTTGTCACCGCTTCCACCATTCACCGTGGGCTGCTATCGTGACTCACTCGGCTGTCCACTCTTTCCGTAGCCGTTGGGCGCATGTGACGACGCCCCTCGCTCGCGGATCCGCCGTGCTCGCTGTTTCGAATTCCCAAATCGCTGCCCCCGTCGATCTCACTGCCGTAGATCCTCCGTGGACACACAGAGACGCTTCATTACCGTGCCGTTCAGATCGATCGCCGTTCAGACTCTACGTCCATTCTGCGTCAAACACCAGAGAGGTTGGTCCCCCCGAACTCGTAACAAACCCACACCGTAGCAAAAATCAAACCCTAAACTAAAATTTGACAACTTGAACTAAATTTACTTTCAGTATCTGTAAAACGCTGCTCACCATAGAAAGATCGACAATCGGACAATTTTTCTGTTCACATAGGGTAGTAGTCGATCTAGGTTGAACGAAACACCAAAATGTGACTTTGACGAATAGGGTAGTCCCGACAATCTAGAAACAAACCCTAAGTAGGACTTATTGAAAAACGCAACCTGACATCGTCGCCGTGACCTATTTCAGACGGACTACCGCGGACGCGACGCCTGGACGAGACGCTCCGGACGGACGACACGCTCGCCACCGCAGGCAAGTGTATTCACTTGCACTTTCGGTCGTGCCCAGGCCTTAGACTGTTAGAACTATTAAACTGTGAACAAAGAAAACCGGACGTGAAATGATAGCGTCCGGGTCACCCTTGACGGCTTAGACTTGACGACGAAGTCTGAGCTCGACAACAACAACAACTGACACCTTAGGGTTTTCCTGTGGGTGGGTGTGTGTGTGGACCCCCTAGAATAACTTTCCTTTCGTGTCATGTCCTGTTACACAAAAAAAGCCTGCGGGCGTTTCAGATGCTCTCCACGCGAGAGTGATCCATGTTACACAAAAAGCATGGGGGCATTTCGGATGCTCTCCACGCGAGAGTGATCCCTGTTATACAAAAAGCCTGCGGGCGTTTCGGATGCTTCCCTAGCGAAAGTGATCCATGAACCTTCTTGTCCTGAGTTTCTGGGTTGGGGTAGGGTTGAGCGTGCGCACGGTGAGAGGGTCTGATCCCCCTCGAACCGTAAGGCGTGAACCCTTCATGTCACACGTGTCTTGTCCCGTCCTGCTTTGTCTCGTCTGGTCCTGTCTTGTCTCGTCCCTCTTAGGTTAGTCCCGTAGTCGGTAGCACACGCTACGACTACCACTTGACACGTTTTACCTCTCCTGCTGCATTTACTTTTGTTACTCTGCTATAACCCCAGCAAGCTAATCAACCAGTAAAACATTGTCTTAAATTAAAATACACTTGCGGTAGAGCCTGACATTTTCTGTGTAGACTTTACCTGACGTACAGTTCCTTTTCTCTTGGGTGTTGTACGTCAGGTACCGAGCCGGAGTATGCTGACGAGGCAGACCTGCCAGAGTACGTAGAGTCGGATGACGTCGATCCAGAGTACGTGCCCGAGGAGGACCAGAGCTAGAGGTCTTCACGTTGCTGATCCAGGGGACTCTCTGGAGTTTAGTTGGGTGCGTAGCACCATCTATTTTCTGTCTAGGTTGGGTGCTTGCACCAGTAATTTACTTTTCTGTTGTTGTAGCCGAGTCAGGCTTTGTTAGACTCTCAGTACTCTGGATTGATAAATTTGGAATAAAATGAATGTTTTCTTTTTCAGTACTTTTATTGTTCTGTACTAACATGCAGGGACCTATTCCTTCATCTTGGGGTACCACACAGACGTTTATTAGGTCCAGCCTTCACAGCTCCGGCCTAAGTGGGCCTTAGTGCCGCTTCGCCTCCGTTGTTTTGGGAAGCGGGGCGTGACACGCTGAGCAAAAATGTCCAAATTTAACCAAATTTACTCAGCGCGCAGAGCCGGCAAAATTGTGGCCGTTTTGCGCACTGAGCAAAAATGTCCACATTTAACCAAATTTACTCAGCACTGGACAAAACTGTTTACATTTACCCAAAATTACCAGCGCGCACGCCGAGAAAAATTGTGACTATTTTGCGCTGGGCAAAAATGTCAAAATTTACCCAAAATTACTCAGCCCGCACAACCAGAAAAATTGTGATCGTTTTGCGCATTGGGAAAAAATGTCAAAATTTACACAAATTTACTCAGCCCGCACACCCAGCAAAATTGTGATCGTTTTGTGCATTGGGCAAAAATTTCAAATTTACCCAAAATTACTCAGCCCGCACAAGCAGCAAAATTGTGACCGTTTTGTGCACTGACCAAAACTGTCTACATGTTCCAAAAATTACCTAGCGCACACAACCGGCAAAATTGTGACAGTTTTACGCACTGAGCAAAACTGTCTACATTTACCAAAAATTAATCAATGTGTACAACCGTCAAAAATGTGAACGTTTTGCGTGTTGGGCAAAACTTTCTACATTTATCCAAAATTAACCGGGGCGTCCAACAGGCAAAATTGTGACCGTTTTGCATGCTACGCAAAGAATGTCTACATTTACCCAAATTTATCCAGTGCACACAACCCGCAAAATTGTGACTATTTTGCGCGTTGAGCACAAATGTATACATTTACGAAAGTGATACAGCGCGCAGAACCAGCAAAATTGTGACCGTTTTGGGCGCTGGACAAAACTGTATACATTTCCCAAAGTTATCCAGCGTGCACAACCGGCAAAATTGTGACTTTTTTGCACGCTACACAAATAATGTCAACATATAGCCAAATTTACCTTGCGCCCACAACCTGCAAAATTGTGACTGTTTTGCGCGCGGGGCAAAATAGGCTTTATTTACCCAAAATTAACAGCACACTTCGGCAAAATTGTGACCGTTTTGTGCGCTGGGCAAAAAATGTCAATATTTACCCAAAATTACTCATCCTGCACAACCGGCAAAATTGTGACTGTTTTGCGCACCGAACAAAACTGATTGCATTTTCCAAAAATAACCCAGCGCGCACAACCGGCAAAATTGTGACAGTTTTGCACGCTGAGCAAAACTGTCTCCATTTACCCAAAATTACCCAACGCGCACAACCGGCAAAGATGTGACGGTTTTGCGCGCTGAGCAAAACTCTCTCCATTTACCCAAAATTACCCAGCGCGCACAACCGGCAAAATTGTGACCGTTTTGCGCGCTATGCAAATAATGTCTACATCCAACACCCACAACCCGCAAAATTGTGACTTTTTTCAGCGCCCATAACACGCAGAATTGTGACTTTTTTGCACGCTGAGCACAAATGTCTACATTTACCCAAAGTGACCCAGCGCGTATAACCTGTAAAATTGTGACCGTTTTGCGCGCTGACCAAATATGTCTATATTTACCCAAAATTACACAGAGTTCACAACCGGCAAAATTGTGACCATTTTGCACGCTGAGCAAAAATGTCTACATTTAACCAAAATTACTCAGCGTGCATAGCCGGCAAAAGTGTGACTGTTTTGCGCGCTGGGCAAAATGGTCTACATTTACCCAAAATTACCAGCGCACACACCCGGCAAAATTGTGACTGTTTTGCGCGCTGGGCAAAATTGTCTACAATTACCCAAAATTACCAGCGCACACACCCGGCAAAATTGTGACTGTTTTGCGCGCTGCGCAAAACAGCCTACATTTGCCCAAAATTACCCAAAACGCACAACGGGTAAAATTGTGATCGTTTTGCACACTGAGCAAAATTGTCTACATTTCACCAAAAATACCCAGCGCGCACAACCGGAAAAGTTGTGACAGTTTTGTGCACAGCGCAAAAAAATGTCTACATTTACCCAAAATTACCTAGCGTGCACAACCTTCAAATTTGTGAGTGTTTTGCGCGTTGTGCAAAAATGTCTAAATTTCCCCAAAATTGCAATGTGTGCACAACCGTAAAAAATTCTGACCGTTTTGCGCCCTGGACAAAAAGTCGACATTTACCCAAAATTATCCAAACTGCACAGCCTGCAAAATTGGGACCGTTTTACGCTCTGAGCAAAACTGTCTACATTTACCCAAAATTACACAGTGCTCACAACCGAAAAAAATGTGATCACTTTGCACACTGGGCAAAACTGTCTACATTTACCCAAAATTACCCCGCGAGCACAACCCGTAAAATTGTGACTGTTTTGCGCGCTACGCAAATAATGTCAACATTTACCCAAGGGACCCAGTGCGCACAACCTGAAAAATTGTGACCGTTTTGCGCGCTACGCAAATAATGTCAACATTTACCCAAGGGACCCAGTGCGCACAACCTGAAAAATTGTGACCGTTTTGCGCGCTGACTAAATATGTCTACATTTAACCAAAGCGACTCTACGCGCACAACCGATAAAATTGTGACTGTTTTGCGCGCTGGGCAAAACTGTCTACATTTACCCAAAATTACTCAGCGCGCACACGCCGCCAAATTGTAACCGTTTAACAAGCTGGAAACAAATGTCAACATTTACCCAAAATTACCAGCATGCACACCCGGTAAAATTGTGACCGTTTTGCGCGCTGGGAAAAATGTCAACATTTACCCAAAATTACTCAGCCCGCACAACCGGCAAAATTGTGACCGTTGTTTTGTGCACTGACCAAAACTGTCAACATTTTCCAAAAATTACCCAGCGCCCACAAACGGCAAAATTGTGACATTTTTGCGTGCTGGGAAAAACTGTATACATTTACCCAAAATTACCCAATGCACACAACCGGTAAAAATGTGACCGTTTTGCGCGTTGGGCAAACCTGTCAACATTTACCCAAAATTACCCAGCGCGTACAACCAGCAAAATTGTGACCGTTTTGCGCGCTACGCAAATAATGTCTACATTTACCCAAATTTCCCCAGCGCACAAAACCCGCAAAATTGTGACTATTTTGCGCTCTGAGTACAAATGTATGCATTTACCCAAAGTAACCCAGCGCGCACAACCTGTAAAATTATCATTGTTTTGCGCGCTGACCAAATATGTCCACATTTAACCAAAATTACACAGCGCTCACAACCGGCAAAATTGTGACCATTTTCGGCAAAATTGTGACCATTTTGCGCGCTGAGCAAAAATGTCTACATTTAACCAAAATTACTCAGCGCGCGTAGCCGGCAAAATTGTGCATGTTTTGCGCGTGGGGCAAAACTGTCAACATTTACCAAAAATTACCAGTGCACACACCCGGCATTATTGTTATTGTTTTGCGCGTTGAGCAAAACAGCCTACATTTGCCCAAAATTACCCAACGCGCACAACCGGTAAAATTGTGATAATTTTACGCTCTGAGTAAAACTGTCTACATTTACCCAAAATTATCCAGTGTGCACAACCGGCAAAAATGTGATCGTTTTGCACGCTAGGCAAAACTGTCTACATTTACCCAAAATTACCCAGTGCGCACAACCGGCAAAAATGTGAACGTTTTGCACGCTGGGCAAAACTGTCTACATTTACCCAAAATTACCACGTGTGCACAACCCGTAAAATTGTGACTGTTTTACGCGCTACGCAAAAAATGTCTACATTTAACCAAAGTGACCCAGCGCGCACAACCTGCAAAATTGTGACGGTTTTGCGCGCTGGGCAAGACTGTCAACATTTTCCCAAAATTACCAGTGCACACACCCAGCATAATTGTTATTGTTTTGCACGCTGAGCGAAACAGCCTACATTTGCCCAAAATTGCCCAACGCGCATAGCCGGCAAAATTGTGACCGTTTTGCGCGCTGAGCAAAACTGTCTTCATTTTCCAAAAATTATCCAATGCAAACCACCGGTAAAATTACCCAGTGTGCACAACCGGTAAAAATGTGACCGTTTTACGCGCTAGGCAAAACTGTCTATATTAACCCAAAATTACCCAGTGCGCACAACCCCCAAATTTGTGGCTGTTTTGAGCGCTACGCAAATAATGTCTACATTTACCCAAAGTGACACAGTGCGTACAACCTGCAAAATTGTGACCGTTTTGGGCGATGGGCAAAAATGTTAACATTTACCCAAATTTACCAGCGCGCACACCCGGCAAAATTGTGACCGTTTTGCGCGCTGGTTAAAAGTGTCTTCATTTATCCAAAATTACCGGTGCACATACTCGGTAAAATTGTTATTGTTTTGCGCGCGAAGCAAAACAGCATACATTTGCCCAAAATTACCCAACGCGCACAACCGGTAAAATTGTGACAGTTTTGGGCGCTGAGCAAAACTGTCATTATTTTCCAAAAATTACCCAATGCAGACAACCGGCAAAATTGTGACATTTATACGCTCTGAGTAAAACTGTTTACATTTACACAAAATTACCCAGTGCGCACTACCGGTAAAAATGTGA
Organism: Scilla litardierei; assembly: GCA_030789695.1. NCBI lineage: Eukaryota > Viridiplantae > Streptophyta > Magnoliopsida > Asparagales > Asparagaceae > Scilla > Scilla litardierei. The sequence continues at coordinate 68,637,038 of CM061132.1, forward strand.
CCGTTTTACACGCTAGGCAATACTATCTATATTAACCCAAAATTACCCATCGCGCATAACCTGCAAAATTGTGGCTGTTTTGCGCGTAACGCAAATAATGTCTACATTTACCCAAATTGACCCAGTGCGCACAACCTGCAAAATTGTGACTGATTTGGGCGCTGGGCAACATTTACCCAAAATTATGCAGCCCGTACAATCGGCAAAATTGTGACCGTTTTACGCACTGACCAAAACTGTCTACATTTTCCCAAAATTACACGGCGCCCACAACCGGCAAAATTGTGACAGTTTTGCGCGCAGAGCAAAATTGTCTAGATTTACCCCAAATTACCCAGTGTGCACAACAGGCAAAAATATGATCGTTTTGCGCGCTGGGCAAAACTGTCTACATTTCCCAAAATTACCCAGCGCGCACAACCGGCAAAATTGTGACTGTTTTGCGCGCTACGCAAATAATGTCTATCTTTACCCAAATTTACCTTGTGCCCACAACCCGCAAAATTGTGACTGTTTTGCACGCTGAGCACAAATGTCTACATTTACCCAAAGTGACCCAGCGCGCACAACCTGCAAAATTGTGACTGTTTTCCGCGCTGACAAAATATGTCTACATTTACAGAAAATTACAAAACGCTCACAACCGGTAAAATTGTGACCGTGTTCCGCGCTGGGCAAAAATTTCTACATTTAACCAAAATTACGCAGCGCTCATAGCCGGCAAGATTGTGACTGTTTTGTGCCCTGGGCAAAACTGTCTTCATTTACCCAATATTACTAGTGCACACACCCGGCAAAATTGTGACCGTTTTGCGCGCTGGGCAGAAATGTCAACATTTACCCAAAATTACTTAACTTGCACAACCAGAAAAATTCTGACTGTATTGCGCATTGATCAAAACTGTCTGCATTTTCCAAAAAATTACCCAACGCGCACAACTGGCAAATTGTGACAGTTTTGCGCGCTGAGCAAAACTATCTCCATTTACCCAAAATTACCGAGCGCGCACAACCGGCAAAAATGTGAACGTTTTGCACGCTGGTCAAAACTATCTACATTTACCCAAAATTACCCAGCGCGCACAAACGGCAAAATTGTGACTGTTTTGCGTGCTATGCAAATAATATCTACATTTATCCAAATTTATCCAGCGCCCACAACCCGCAAAATTGTGACTTTTTTGCACGCTGAGCACAAATGTCTACATTTATCCAAGGTGACCCAGCGTGCAAACCTGCAAAATTGTGACCGTTTTACGCGCTAAACAAATATGTCTACATTTACCCAAAACTACACAGCGTTCATAACCTGCAAAATTGTGACCATTTTCCGCGCTGAACAAAAATGTTTACATTTAACCAAAATTACTCGCGCATAGCCGGTAAAAGTGTGCCTGTTTTGCGCGCTGGGTAAAATTGTCTACATTTACCCAACAGTACCAGCGCACACACCCAGCAAAATTGTGACGGTTTTGCGTGCTACGCAAAACAGTCTACATTTGCCCAAAATTACCCAACGCGCACAACCGGCATAGTTGTGATCGTTTTGCGCGCTGAGCAAAACTGTATACATTTCCCCAAAATTACCCAGCGCGCACAACCGAAAAAATTGTTACAGTTTTGCGCGCTGCGCAAAAAATGTTTACATTTACCAAAAATTACCTAGCGTGCACAACCTTCAAAATTTGTGAGCGTTTTGCGCGCTGTGCAAAAATGTTTACATATCCCCAAAATTACCATGTGTGCACAACCGTCAAAATTTGTGACCGTTTTGTGCAATGGACAAAAATGTCGACATTTATCCAAAATTATCTAGCGCGCACATCCGACAAATTTGTGACCGTTTTGCGCCCGGAGCAAAACAGTATACATTTGCCCAAAATTATGCAGCGCGCATAGCCGGCAAAATTGAGAACGTTTTGCGTGCCGATCAAAACTGCCAACATTTTCCCAAAATTACCCAACGTGCACAACCGACAAAATAGTGACCGTTTTACGCGCTGAGCAAAAATGTCTACATTTTTCAAAAATTACCCAACGTGCACAACCGGCAAAATTATGATAGTTTTACGCTCTGAGCAAAACTTTCTACATTTACCCAAAATTACCCAGTGCGCACAACCGGCAAAAATGTGATCGTTTTGCACGCTGGGCAAAAATGTCAACATTTCCCCAAAATTTCCCCGTGTGCACAACCCGTAAAATTGTGACTGTTTTGCGTGCTACGCAAATAATGTCTACATTTACCCAAAGTGACCGAGCGCGCACAACCTGCAAAATTGTGACCGTTTTGCGCGCTAACCAAATATGTCTACATTTACCCAAAGTGACTCTGCGCGCACAACCTGTAAAATTGTGACCGTTTTACGCGATGAGCAAAAATGTTTACATTTTACCAAAATTACTCAGCGCGCATAGCCGGCAAAATTGTGACCGTTTTGCGCGCTGGGCAAAACTGTCTACATTTACCCAAAATTACCAGCGCACACACTCGGCAAAATTGTGACCGTTTTTAGCGCTGGACATTTATCCCAAATTACTAGAGCCCAGAACTGTCAAAATGCGCGCATCGCAAAAATGTCAACATTTACCCAAAATTACTCAGCCCGCACAACCGGTAAAATTGTCACTGTTTTCCGCGCTGAGTAGAACTGTCTAAATTTTAGCAAAATTTCTCAGCGCGCACAACTTGTAAAATTGTGACCATTTTGCACTCTGACCGAAAATGTCTACATTTACCTAAAATTACTGTACGCTCACAACAGGCAAATGGGTGAACATTTTGCGCGCAGAGCAAAAATGTCTACATTTAACCAAATTACTCCGCGCGCACATCCGGTAAAATTGTGACTGTTTTGCGTGATGAGCAAAATGTTTACTTTACCCAAAATTACAAAATATGTCTACATTTATCCAAAATTCCTCAACACGCACAACCGGCAAAAATTGTGATTATTTTGCGTGCTTTGCAACTACATTTACCCAAAATTAATCAGCGTGCACAGCCGGTAAAATTGTGAATGTTTTGCGTGCTGGGCAAAACTGTCTACATTTACCCAAAATTACCGCGCACACACCCATCAAAATTGCGACCGGTTTGCGCGCTACGCAAAAATGTCTACATTTAACCGAACTGATTCGCGCGCAGAGCCGGTAAAATTGTGACCGTTTTACGTGCTGAGCAAAAATGTCTACATTTAACCAAAATTACTCAGCGCGCAAAGCCGGCAAAATTGTGACAGTCTTGAGCACTGGATAAAACTGTCTACATTTACACAAAATTACCAGTGGGCACACCCGACAAAACTGTGACCCTTTTGCGCGCTGGGCAGAACTGTCAACATTTACCCAAAATTACCAGCGCCCACACCTGGCAAAATTGTGACCGTTTTGCGCGCTGGGCAAAAATGTCAACTATTACCCAAAATTACGCAGTATGCACAACCGGCAAAATTGTGACCATTTTGCGCACTGACCAAAACTGTCTACATTTTTCAAAATTACCCAGCGTGTACAACCGGTAAAATTGTGACAGTTTTGCGCGCAGAGCAAAACTGTCTATATTTTCCCAAAATTACCCAGTGCACACAACCGGCAAAAATGTGACCGTTTTGCACGCTGGGAAAAACTGTCTACATTTACCAAAATTACCAAGCGCACACAACCGGCAAAATTGTGACTGTTTTGCGCGCTACGCAAATAATGTCTACATTTACCCAAATTTACTCTGCGTCCACAACCAGCAAAATTGTGACTGTTTTGCGCGTTGAGCACAAATGTCTACATTTACCCAAAGTGACCCAACATGCACAACCTCGAAATTTGTGACCGTTTTGCACGCTGACCAAATATGTCTACTTTTACCCAAAATTACACAGCGCTCACAACCGGCAAAATTGTGATCATTTTGTGCGCTGAGCAAAGATGTCTACATTTAACCAAAATTATTCAGCCCGCACAACTGGCAAATTTGTAACCAAAATAACTCTCCATATGTCCTTATATTCCTCCAAAACTCACACGAATTCCATACGAGTCCCAGAAATCAGAGACATGTGCACTTGCTTGTGTTTTGAATCCAAGAGTAAATTTCGTGCAATTTTTCCGTAGAAAACATTGGTGACACGCTATCCGAAGCTCAGGAACGAAGATTTCGATCGTTTGAGGCCTAAAATTCCCTTCTTCATCCATTAGAAAGATCTAGGTAAGCCATAAACCGAAAAATACTTCAAACTTTCTATTTTGGGCAACTGTTGGGCAATTCCAATTGAAATTACGTGAGAATAGCGTAAACAACCTCCTCTCTACATAGAAACGACATTTACTCTCCATTTGACCTCATATTCCTCCAAAACTCCCACGAATTCCGTGCGAGTCCCAGAAATCAGAGACGGGTGCCATTGCTTGTGTTTTGAATCCAAGAGTAAATTCGTGTATTTTTTCGGAAGAAAACGATGGTGAAGCACTATCAGATGCTCATGAATATAGAATTAAATAGTTTAAGGCCTAAAATGCCATTATTCATCCATTAAAGTGAGATAGGGCAGCCAGAAACTGAAAAATGCTTCAAACATGCTATTTTGGCCATTCAATGGACAATTCCAGTTGAAATTACATGGGAATGGAGTAAACAACCTCCTCTCCGGATAGAAATAACGTGTGAAATTTCTTGTGTTTCGAATCCAAGAGTAAATTCAGGTATTTTGCTATAGAAAACGATGGTGAAGCACTATCGAAAGCACATGAATGAAGATTTTGATCGTTTGAGGCCTAGAATGCCATCCTTCATCCATTAGAGAGAGCTAGGGCAGCCAAAACCCGAAAAATGCTTCAAACCCGTTATTTTGGGCAACAGTTGGGCAATTCCAATTGCAATTTCTTGGGAATAGGGGAACCTACCTCCTCTTCATATAGAAACAACGTTTACTCTTCATTTGTCCACACATTCCTCCAAAACTCCCACGAAATCTGTGTGAGTCCCAAAAATCAGAGATGGGTGCAATTGCTTTTGTTTTGAATCCAAGAGTAAATTCTTGCAGTTTTTCGGTAGAAAACAATGGTGACACACTATCAGAATATCAGTATCGTAGATTTCGATCGTTTGAGGCCTAAAGTGCCTTCCTTCCTTCATTTGAGTGAGCTAGGGCAGCCAGAAACCGAAAAATGCTTCAAACCTTCCATTTTGGGCAACCATTGGACAATTCCAATTAAAATTTCATGCGAATAGAGAAAACAACATCCTCTATGCATAGAGGCAACCTTTACTCTCCCTTTGTCCTCATATTCCTCCAAAACTCACACCAAATCCGCGCGTGTCTCAGAAATCAGAGACAAGTGTAATTCCTTATGTTTTGAATCCAAGAGTAAATTTGTGTCGTTTTTATGTCGAAATCGATGGTGACACATTTTTGGAAGCTCGGGAAGGAAGATTTCGATGGTTTGAGGCCCAGAATACCCTCCTTCAACCTAATATTAGAGTGAGCTAGGGCAGTCATAAACCGAAAAATACTTCAAACCTCCTATTTTGGGCAACCGTTGGGCAATTCAAAATTAAATTACGTGGGAATAGAGGAAACAACATCCTGTCCGCATATAAACAACGTTTAATCTCCATTTGACCTCTTATTACTCCAAAACACCCACAAATTCCGTGCGAGTCCCAGAAATCAGAGACTCGTGCTATTTCTTGTGTTTTCAATTCAAGAGTAAGTTTGGGTAGTTTTTCTATAGAAAACCATAGTGACGACGCACCATCAGAAGCTCAGGAACGAGGATTTCATTCGTTTGAGGCCTAAAATGCCATCTTTCATCCATTAGAGAGAGCTAGGGCAGCTAAAAACTGAAAAATGCTTCAAACTTGCTATTTTGGGCTACCGTTGGAGAATTCCAATTGAAATTTAATAGTATTAGAGGAAACAACCTCCTATCCGCTTATAAACAATGTTTTCTCTTCATTTGACCTTATATTCCTCCAAAAATATCCATGAATTCCATGCGAGTCCGAGAAATCAAAGATAGGGTGCCATTGCTTGTGTTTTGAATCCATGAGTAAATTCTTGTAGTTTTTCGGTAGAAAACGATGGTGACGCACTCTCAGAATCTTAGGAACGAGGATTTCTATCGTTTGAGGCCTATAATGCACTTCTTCATCGATTAGAGGGAGCTAGGGCAGCCAGAAACCGATAAATGTTTCAAACCCGCTATTTTGGGCAGCCGTTGTGAAATTCCAATTGAAATTTTGTGAGAATAGGGGAAACAACCTCCTCCCCATATAGAAACAACGTTTACGCTCCATTTGTCCTCATATTCCTCCAAAACCCTCGCAAAATCTGTGTCAGAGACGAGTACCATTGCTTGTGTTTTGAATCCAAGGGTAAATTCTTGCTGTTTTTTGGTAGAAAACGATGGTGACGCACTATTGGAAGCTCAGGATCAAAGATTTCGATTGTTTGAGGCCTACAATGCCGTCCTTTGGCCAATTAGAGTGAGCTAGGGCAGCTAGAAACCGAAAAATGCTTCAAACCTTCGATTTTGGGCAACCATTTGGGAAATTCCAATTGAAATTTCGTGGGAATAGAGGAAACAACATCCTCTGCGCATAGAAAAATGTTTACTCCCCATTTGTCCTCATATTGAAATTTCATGGGAATAGAGGAAACCACATCCCCAAAATAGCAGGTTTGAAATATATTTTGGGTTTTGGCTGCCCTAGCTCCCTCTAATCGATGAAGGAGGGCATTATAGGCCTCAAACGATAGAAATCCTCATTCCTAAGATTCCAATATTGCGTCACCATCGTTTTCTATCGAAAAACCACAAGAATTTATTCATGGATTTAAAACACAAGCAATGGCAACCGTCTCTGATTTCTGGGACTCGCTTGGAATTCATGGGTGTTTTGTAGGAATATGAGGTCAAATGGAGAGTAAAGGTTGTTTATATGGAAGTTTTTTCCTCAAATACCCCGAAATTTCAGTTGGAATTACCCAACGGTTGCCCAAAATAGCAGGTTTGAAGCATTTTTCGGTTTCTGGCTGCCCTAGCACTCTCTAATGGACGAAGGATAGTATTGTACGCCTCAAACGATCGAAATCTTCGTTCTTGAGCTTCCAATAGTGCGTCACCATCGTTTTCTAACGAAAAATGCAAAAATTTACTCTTGTATTCAGAACACAAGCAATGGCACTTGTCTCTGATTTCTGGGACTCGCACGGATTCCGTGGGGGTTTTGGAGGAATATGAGGAAAAAAGGAGAGTAAAGATTGTTTCTATGTGGAGAGAAGGTTGTTTCCCCCAATTCTCACAAAATTTCAATTGGAATTTTCCAACGGCTGCCCAAAATAGCAGGTTTGAAACATTTTTCGGTTTTGGCTGCCCTAGATCCCTCTAATCGATGAAGGAGTGCATTATAGGCCTCAAACGAAACAAATCCTCGTTCATAAGTTTCCGATCGTGTGTCATCATCGTTTTCTACCGAAAAACTACAAGAATTTACTCATAGATTTTAAACACAAGTAATGGCACCCGTCTCTGATTTCTGAGACTCGCAAGGGAATTCATGGGTGTTTTGAGAAATATGCGGTCAAATGGAGAGTAGACGTTGTTTATATGCAAAGAGGAGGTTGTTTCCTCTAATACCACGAAATTTCAATTGGAATTACCCAACTGTTCCCCAAAATAGCAGGTTTGAAGCATTTTTCGGTTTCTGGCTGGCCTAGCTCACTCTAATGGATGAAGGACAGCATTATAGGCCTCAAACGATCAAAATATTCGTTCCTGAGCTTCCAATAGTGCGTAACCATCGTTTTATACCGAAACACTGGAAGAATTTCCTTGGATTCAAAACACAAGCAATGGCACTCGTCTCTGATTTCTTGGACTCGCACGGATTTCGTGGGGTTTTGGAGTAATCTCTGATTTCTGGGACTCGCTTGGAATTCATGGGTGTTTTTGGAGGAATATAAGGTCAAATGGAGAGTAAACGTTGTTTATAAGTGGATAGGAGGTTGTTTCCTCTAATACCATGACATTTCAATTGGAATTGTCCAACGGTTGCCCAAAATAGCAGGTTTGAAGCATTTTTCAATTTTTAGCTGCCCTAGCTCTCTCTAATGGATGCAGGAGGGCATTCTAGGCCTCAAACGAACAAAATCCCCTTTCCTAAGCTTTTGATAGTGCGTCACCATGGTTTTCTATAGAAAAACTACCCGAACTTACTCTTAAATTCAAAACACAAGAAATTACACACGTCTCTGATTTCTGGAACTCGCACGGAATTCGTGGGTGTTTTGGAGGAATAAGAGTTCAAATGGAGAATAAATGTTGTTTAAATGTGCACATGATGTTGTTTTCTCTATTCCCGCGTAATTTAATTTGGTAGCCCTAAATAGGATGTTTGAAGCATTTTTCGGTTTATGACTGCCCTAGCTCACTTTAATGGTTGAAGGAGGCTATTCTAGGCCTCAAACAACCGAAATCTTCCTTCCCAAGCTTCCAAAAGCCTGTCACCATCGATTTCGATATAAAAACGACCCGAATTTACTCTTGGATTCAAAACAGAAGAAATTGCACTCGTCTTCGATTTTTGGGACTCGCACGAATTTCGTGTGAGTTTTGGAGGAATATGAGAACCAAGGGAAAGAATAGACATTATTTCTATGCAGAGCATAGGTTTTTTCATCTATTCGCATGAATTTTCAATTGAAATTGTCCAATGGTTGACCAAAATGGAAGGTTTGAAGTATTTTTTTCGATTTTTGGCTGCCCTAGCTCACTCTAATCGATGTTCCTGAGATTCCGATAGTGTGTCACCATTGTTTTCTACCGAAAAATGCAAAAATTTACTCTTGGATTCAAAACAAATGCAATTGCACCCATCTCTGATTTTTGGGACTCGCATGGATTTCGTCGAGTGTTGGAGGAATGTGTGGACAAATGGAGAGTAAACGTTCTTTCTATACGGAGAGGAGGGAGGTTCCCCTATTCCCACGAAATTTCATTTGGAATTGCCCAACCGTTGCCCAAAATAACAGGTTTTAAGTATTTTTTGGTTTTTGGCTTCCCTAGCACACTCTAGTGGATGAATGAGGGTATTCTAGGCATAAAACGATCGAAATCCTTGTTCTTGCGCTTTCGATTGTGCGTCACGATCGAAAAACTACAAGAATTTACACTTGGATTCAAAAGACAAGCAATGGCACCCGTCTATGATTTCTGGTACTCGCACGGAATTCGTTGGAGTTTTGGAGGAATATGAAGACAAATGGAGAGTAAGCAATGTTTCAATGCAGAGATAAGGTAGGTTCCCATGTTTCCATGAAATTTTAATTGGAATTCCCCAACTGTTGTCCAAAATAACAGGTTTGAAGCATTATTCGGTTTCTGGCTGCCCTATCTCACTCTAAAGGATGAAGGAGGGTACTCTAGGCCTTAAACAATCGAAATCCACTCCTGAGCTTCCGATAAAGCGTCACCATCGTTTTCTACCGAATAACTGCAAGAATTTACTCTTGGATTCATAACATAAGCAATTGCACCCGTCTCTGATTTCTGGGACTCTCACGGATTTCGTAGGCATTTTGGAGGAAAGTGAGGACAAATGGAGAGTAAACGTTGTTTCTATGCGAAGAGGAAGTATGTTCTCCTGTTCCAATGAAATTTCAATTGGAATTGTTGGAATTGGCCAACAGTTGCCCAAAATAACAAGTTTGAATCATTTCTTCAGTTGCTGGCTGCCCTAGCTCACTCTAACAGATGAAGGATGGCATTCTAGGCCTCAAACGATCAAAATCTTCGTTCTTGTGCTTCCGATAGTGCTTCACCCTCGTTTTCTATAGAAAAATACCTGAATTTACTCTTGGATTCGAAACACATGTAATTTCACACGTATCTGATTTCTGGGACTCGCACATATTTTGTCGGAGGTTTGGAGGAATATGATTACAAATGGAGAGTAAACGTTGTTTCTATGCATAGAGGAGGTTGTTTCCCATATTCCCACGAAATTTGAATAAGAATTGCCCAATGGTGGCCCAAAATAGCAGGTTTGAAGATTTTCGGTTTCTAGATGCCCTAGCTCACTCTAATAGACGACGGACGACATTGTAGGACTCAAACGATTGAAATCTTTGTTCCTAAGCTTCCGATAGTGCGTCACCATCGTTTTCTACGGAAAAACTGCAAGAATTTGCTCTTGGATTCAAAACACAAGCAATGACACACTCTCTGATTTCTGGGACCCACACGAATTTCGTGGGAATATTGCAGGAATATAAGGACAAATGGAGAGTAAACGTTGTTTCTTTGTGGAGATTGGTTCCCACGTTCCCATGAAATTTCAATTGGAATTGCCCAATGGTGGTCCAAAATAGCAGATTTGAAGCATTATTTGGTTTCTGGCGACTCTAGCTCACTCTAATGGATAAAGGAGTGCATTCTAGGCCTCAAACGATTGAAATCTTTGTTTCCGAGCTTCTGATAGTGCGTCATCATCGTTTTCTACCGAAAAATACAAGAATTTACTCTTGTATTCAAGACACAAGAAATTGCACATGTCTCTGATTTCTGGGACTTGCTCGAACTTCTTGAGAGTTTTGGAGGAATATGAGGACAAATGGAGAGAGTAAACGTTGTTTCTATATGGAGAGGAGGTTGTTTCCTCTATTCCCACGAAATTTCAATTGGAATTTCCCAACGGTTACCCAAAATATAAGGTTTGAAGTATTTTTCGATTCCTGGCTACCTAGCTCACTCTAATCGATGAAGGAGGGCATTTTAGGCCTCAAACGATCGTAATCCTCCTTCTTGAGCTTTCGATAGTGCGTCACCGTTGTTTTCTACCGAAAAACTACAAGAATTTATAGTTGGATTCAAAACACAAGTAATGGCACCCGTCTCTGATTTCTGGGTGCATCACCGTTGTTTTCTACCGAAAAACTACAAGAATTTACAGTTGGATTCAAAACACAAGTAATGGCACCCGTCTCTGATTTCTGGGACTCGCACGGGTTTCATGGGAGTGTTGGAGGAATGTGTGGACAAATGGAGAGTAAACGTTCTTTCTATTTGGAGAGGAGGTAGGTTCCCCTATTCCAACATAATTTAATTTTGAATTGTCCATTGGTTGCCCAAAATAGCAGGTTTGAAGCATTTTTCGATTTATGACAACCCTAGATCACTCTAATGGATGGAGGGGCATTCTAGGCCTCAAACGATCAAAATCTTCGTTACTGATATTTCGATAGTGTGACACAATTGTTTCTATAGAAAAACGACATGAATTTACTCTTAGACTCAAAACGCATGCAATTGCACCTGTCTCTGATTTATGGGACTCGCGAGGATTTCGCGGGAGTTTTGGAGGAATTTGAGGACAAATGTAGAGTAAACATTGTTTCTATGCGGAGAGGGGGGTAGGTTCCCATGTTCCCACGAAATTTCAATTGGAATTGCCCAACGGTTGCCCAAAATAACAGGTTTGAAGTATTTTTTGGTTTCTGGCTATCGTAGCTCACCCTAATGGATGAAGGAATGCATTCTAGGCCTCAAACGATCAACATACTCGTTCCCGAGCTTCTGATAGTGCGTCACCATCGTTTTCTACAGAAAAAAATACCCGAATTTACTCTTGAATTTCTGATTTCTTGGACTCGCATGAAATTCAAGAGTGGTTTGGAAGAATAAGAGGTCAAATGGAGACTAAACATTGTTTATATGCAGAGAGGAGGTTGTTTACTCTATTCTCACAAAATTTCAATTGGAATTTTACTCAACAGTTGTCCAAAATAGTCGTTTTGAATCATTTTTCGGTTTCTGCCTGTCCTAGCTCCCTCTAATGGATGAAGGCGTGCATTCTAGACCTCAAACGATCGAAATCTTTGTTTCCAAATTTACGAAGGTGCATCATCATCGTTTTCTACCGAAAAACTGCAAGAATTTACTCTTGGATTCAAAACACAAGAAATTGCATGTCTCTAATTTCTGGGACTCGCACGGATTTCTTGTAAGTTTTGGAGGAATATGAGGACAAATAGAGAGAGTAAACGTTGTTTCTATACGGAAAGGAGGTTTTTTCCTCTATTTCCACGAAATTTCAATTGGAATTTTCCTACGGTTGCCCATATAGATGGTTTGAAGCGTTTTTTCAGTTTCTGTCCGTCCTAGCTCACTCTAATCGATTAAGGTGGGTATTATAGGCCTCAAACGATTGAAATCTTCGTTCCTAAGCTACTGATAGTGCGTCACCATTATTTTCTACCGAAAAACTACAAGAATTTATACTTGGATTCAAATCACAAGCAATGGCATCCGCCTCTGATTTCTGGGCCTCGCACGGAATTCGTGGGAGTTTTGAAGGAATATGAGGACAAATGGGGAGTAAACGTTGTTTATATGCGGAGAGGATGTTGTTTCCTCTTTTTCCCACGTAATTTAATTTCGAATTGGCTGATGGTTGCCCAAACTAGCAGGTTTGAAGTATTTTTCGATTTATGACAGCCCTGTATCACTTTAATGGATGGATGGGCATTCTAGGTCAAACGATCGAAATCTTCGTTCCTAAGCTTCCGACAGTGTGTCACAATTGTTTTCTAGGAAACAACGACATGAATTTACTCTTAGATTCAAAACGCAAGCAATTGCACACGTCTCTGATTTCTGGGACTCGCGAAAATTTTGTGGGAGTTTTGGAGGAATATGAGGAAAATGTAGAGTAAACATTGTTTCTATGCAGATAGGAGGTTGTTTTCTGTATTCGCATGAAATTCAATTGGAATTGCCTAACGGCTGCCCAAAATAGAAGGTTTGAAGAATTTTTCGGTTTCTGGTTACCCTAGCTCACTCTAATGGACGAAGGAGGGCATTATAGGCCCCCAAACGATCAAAATCGTCGTTTCTGAGCTTTCAATAGTGCGTCACCATTGTTCATGAATTTACTCTTGGATTCAAAACACAAGCAATGGCACACGTTTCTGATTTCTGGGATTCGCACGGATTTCATAGGTGTTTTGGTGGAATATGAGGTTAAATGAAGAGTAAACATTGTTTCTATGCGGAGAGAAGGTACGTTCCCATGTTCCAATGAAAATTTCAATTGGAATTTCCCAACATTTGCCCAAAATAAGGTTTGAAGCATTTTTCTGTTTATGACTGCTCTAGCTCACTCTATTGGTTGAAGGAGGGTATTCTAGGCCTCAAACAACTGAAATCTTCCTTCACGAGCTTCCAAAAGTCTGTCACCATCGATTTTGACATAAAAACGACCCGAATTTACTATTGGATTCAAAACACAAGAAATTGCACCCGTCTCCGATTTCTGGGACTCGCACGAATTTCGTGTGAGTTTGGAGGAATATGGGAACCAAGGGAGAGAGTAAACGTTATTTCCATGCAGAGCAGGGGGTTTTTCTCTATTCGCATGAATTTTCAATTGGAATTGTCCAATGGTTGCACAAACTGGAAGGTTTGAAGCATTTTTCGGTTTCTGGCTGCCCTAGCTCACTCTAATTGATGTTCCTGAGATTCCGATAGTGCGTCACCATTGTTTTCTACTGAAAAATGCAAAAATTTACTCTTGGATTCAAAACAAAAGCAATTGCACCCATCTCTGATTTTTGGGACTCGCACGGATTTCGTGCGAGTGTTGGAGGAATGTGGGGACAAATGGAGAGTAAACATTATTTCTATATGGTGAGGAGGGAGGTTCCCCTATTCCCACGAAATTTCAATTGGAATTGCCCAACCGTTGCCCAAAATAACAGGTTTTAAGTATTTTTTGGTTTTTGGCTTCCCTAGTACACTCTAGTGGATGAATGAGGGTATTCTAGGCATCAAACGATCGAAATCCTTGTTCTTGCGCTTTCGATTGTGCGTCACGATCGAAAAACTACAAGAATTTACACTTGGATTCAAAAGACAAGCAATGTCACCCGTCTATGATTCTGGTACTCGCACGGAATTCGTTGGAGTTTTGGAGGAATATGAAGACAAATGGAGAGTAAGCAATGTTTCAATGTAGAGATGAGGTAGGTTCCCATGTTTCCACGAAACTTTAATTGGAATTCTCCAACGGTTGTCCAAAATAACATGTTTGAAGCATTTTTCGGTTTCTGGTTGCCCTATCTCACTCTAAAGGATGAAGGAGGGTACTCTGGGCCTTAAACAATCGAAATCTTCGTTCCTGAGCTTTCGATAAAGCGTCACCATCGTTTTCTACCGAAAAACTACAAGAATATACTCTTGGATTCATAACATAAGCAATTGCACCCGTCTCTGATTTCTGGGACTCTCGCGGATTTCGTAGGCGTTTTGGAGGAAGGTGAGGACAAATGGAGAGTAAACGTTGTTTTTATGCAAAGTGGAGGTATGTTCTCCTATTCCAATGAAATTTCAATTGGAATTGGTCAACAGTTGCCCAAAATAACAAGTTTGAATCATTTTTTCAGTTGCTGGCTACCCTAGCTCACTCTAACGGATGAAGGATGGCATTCTAGGCCTCAAACGATCAAAATCTTCGTTCATGTGCTTCCGATAGTGCTTCACCATCGTTTTCTATAGAAAAATACCTGAATTTACTCTTGGATTCAAAACACGTGCAATTTCACACGTATCTGATTTCTGGGACTCGCACATATTTCGTTGGAGGTTTGGAGGAATATGAGCACAAATGTCTCCATAAACGTTGTTTCTATGCGGAGAGGAGGTTGTTTCCCATATTCCCACGAAATTTCAATTGGAATTGCTCAATGGTGGCACAAAATAGCAGGTTTGAAGCATTTTCAGTTTCTAGATGTCTTAGCTCACTCTAATAGACGAAGGACGACATTGTAGGACTCAAACGTTCGAAATCTTTGTTCTTGGGCTTCCGATGGTGCGTCACCATCGTTTTCTCCCGAAAAACTACAAGAATTTGCTCTTGGATTCAAAACACAAGCAATGATACATTCTCTGATATCTGGGACCCACACGAATTTTGTGGAAATATTGCTGGAATATGAGGACAAATGGAGAGTAAACGTTGTTTCTTTGTGGAGAGGAGATTGGTTCTCCCGTTCCCATGAAATTTCAATTGGAATTGCCCAACGATGGTCCAAAATAGCAGTTTTGAAGTATTATTCGATTTCTGGCTGACCTAGCTCACTCTAATGGATAAAGGAGCATTCTAGGCCTCAAACGCTCGAAATCTTTGTTCCCGAGCTTCCGATAGTGCGTCATCATCGTTTTCTACCGAAAACTGCAAGAATTTACTCTTGGATTCAAGACACATGAAATTGCACTTGTCTCTGATTTCTGGGACTTGCACGGACTTCTTGTGAGTTTTGGAGGAATATGATGACAAATGGAGAGAGTAAACATTGTTTCTATACGGAGAGGAGGTTGTTTCCTCTATTCCCACGAAATTTCAATTGGAATATCCATACGGTTACCCAAAATATAAGGTTTGAAGCATTTTTCGGTTTCTGGCAACCTAGCTCACTCTAATCGATGAAGGAGGGAATTTTAGGTCTCAAACGATCGTAATCCTACTTCTTGAGCTTCCGGTAGTGCGTCACCGTTGTTTTCTACCGAAAAACTACAAGAATTTACAGTTGGATTCAAAACACAAGTAATGGCACCCGCCCCTGATTTCTGGGATTCGCACGGATTTCATGGGAGTGTTGGAGGAATGTGTGGACAATTGGAGAGTAAACGTTCTTTATATATGGAGAGGAGGTAGGTTCCCCTATTCCAACATAATTTACTTTTGAATTGCCCAATGGTTGCCCAAAATAGCAGGTTTGAAGCATTTTTCGGTTTATGACAGCCCTAGATCACTCTAATGTATGGAGGGGCATTCTAGGCCTCAAACGATTAAAATCTTAGTTACTGATATTTCGATAGTGTGACACAATTGTTTCTACAGAAAAACAACATGAATTTACTCTTAGATTCAAAACGCATGCAATTGCACCTGTCCTTGATTTCGGGGACTCGCGAGGATTTCGAGGGAGTTTTGGAGGAATATGAAGACAAATGTACAGTAAACGTTATTTCTATGCAGAGAGGAGGTAGGTTCCCATGTTCTCACGAAATTTCAATTGGAATTGCCCAACGGTTGCCCAAAATAACAGATTTGAAGCATTTTTCGGTTTCTGGCTGCCCTAGCTCACCCTAATGGATGAAGGAGTGCATTTTAGGCCTCAAACGATAAATATACTTGTTCTTGAGCTTCTGATAGTGCGTCACCATCGTTTTCTACAGAAAAAAATACCCGAATTTACTCTTAAATTGAACAAACAATAAATTGCACCAGTTTCTGATTTCTTGGACTCGCATGAAATTCAAGAGAGGTTTGGAGGAATAAGAGTTCAAATGGAGAGTAAACATTGTTTATATGCGGAGAGGAGGTTGTTTACTCTATTCCCACAAAATTTCAATTGGAATTTTACCCAACAGTTGTCCAAAATAGCCGTTTGAAGCATTTTTCGGTTTCTGCCTGCCCTAGCTCTCTCTAATGGATGAAAGCGTGCATTATAGGCCTCAAACGATCGAAATCATTGTTTCCAAACTAACGATAGTGCGTCATCTTCGTTTTCTACCGAAAAACTGCAAGAATTTACTCTTGGATTCAAAACACAAGAAATTGCACATGTCACTAATTTCTGGGACTCGCACGGATTTCTTGTGAGTTTTGGAGGAATATGAGGACAAATAGAGAGTAAACATTGTTTCTATACGGAGAGGAGGTTGTTTCCTCTATTCCCACGAAATTTCAATTGGAATTTTCCTACGGTTGCCCATATAGAAGGTTTGAAGCATTTTTTTGGTTTCTTTCTGTCCTAGCTCACTCTAATCGATTAAGGTGGATAATGTAGGCCTCAAACGATTGAAATCTTCCTTCCTGAGCTTCTGATAGTGCGTCACCATTATTTTCTACCGAAAAGCTACAAGAATTTACACTTGGATTCAAATCACAAGCAATGGCACCCGCCTCTGATTTCTGGTCCTCGCAAGGAATTCGTGGGAGTTTTGAAGGAATATGAGGACAAATGGGGAGTAAACATTGTTTATATGTAGAGAGGATGTTGTTTCCTCTTTTCCCACGTAATTTAATTTCGAATTGGCCAATGGTTGCCCAAACTAGCAGGTTTGAAGTATTTTTGGATTTATGACAGCCCTATCACTCTAATGGATGGAGGGACATTCTAGGTCAAGCAATCGAAATCTTCGTTTCTAAGCTCCCGATAATGTGTCACAATTGTTTTCTACGAAACAACGACATGAATTTACTCCTAGATCCAAAACGCAAGCAATTGCATACGTCTCTGATTTCTGGGACTCGCGAGAATTTCGTGGGAGTTTTGGAGAAATATAATGTAGGCCTCAAACGATCAAAATCGTCGTTCCTGAGCTTCTGATAGTGCGTCACCATTGTTTTCTACCGAAAAACTGCATGAATCTACTCTTGGATTCAAAACACAAGCAGTGGCACACGTTTCTGATTTCTGGGACTCGCACGGATTTCATAGGAGTTTTGGTGGAATATGAGGTCAAATGGAGAGAGTAAACGTTGTTTCGATGCGGAGGAGGTACGTTCCCATGTTCCCATGAAAATTTCAATTGGAATATCCCAACAGTTGCCCAAAAGAAGGTTCGAAGCATTTTTCGGTTTCTGGCTGTCCTAGTTCAACCTAATGGATGAAGGAGTGCATTCTAGGCCTTAAACGATCGATATCCTTGTTTCTGAGCCTCCGATAGTACGTCACCATCGTTTTCTAAAGAAAATCTACCGGAATTTACTCTTGAATCCAAAACACAATAAATTGCACCAGTCTTTGATTTCTTAGACTCACATGGAATTTATGGGAGTGTTGGAGGATAAGAGGTCAAATGGAGAGTAAAAATTGTTTATATGCGGAGAGGTTGTTGTTTCCTCTATTCCCACAAAATTTCAATAGGAATTTTGCCCAACAGTTGCCCAAAATAGCAGTTTTGAAGCATATTTCGGTTTCTGCCTGCCCCGGCTCACTCTAATGGATGAATGAGGGCATTCTAGGCCTCAAATGATCGAAACCTTTGTTCTTGAGCTTCTGATAGTGCGTCACCATCATTTTCTGTCGTAAAACTAAAAGAATTTACACTTGGATTCAAAACACAAGCAATGTCACATGTTTCTGATTTCTGGGATTTGCATGAAATCGTGGGAGTTTTGGAGAAATATGAGGAGAAATGCAGAGTAAACGTTGATTGTATGCAGAGAGGATGTTGCTTCCTCTATTCCCACGTAATTTAATTTCGAATTGCCCAACGATTACCCAAAATAGTAGGTTTGAAACATTTTTCGGTTTATAACTGCCCTAACTCACTCTAATGGATGAAGAGGAGTGCATTATTGCCTCAAACAATCGAAATCTTCATTCCTAAGCTTCCAAAAGTGTGTCACCATCGATTTCGGCATAAAATGACACGAATTTACTCTTGGATTCAAAACACACGTAATTTTCCGTCTTTGATTTCTGAGACTCGCTCGGATTTTACGCGAGTTTGGGAGGAATATGAGCACAAAGGGAGAGTAAACGTTGTTTTTTTGCAGAGAGGATGTTGTTTTTTCTTTGTTCACACAAAATTTCAATTGGAATTGGTTGCCCAAAATAGAAGGTTTGAAGCATTTTTCGGTTTCTGGATGCCCGCTCACTCTAATGGATGAAGGAGGGCACTCTAGACCTCAAACGATCGAAATCTTCGTTCAAGAGATTATGATAGTGCGTCAGCATTGTTTTCTACCGCAAAACTGTAAGAATTTATTCTTGGATTCAAAACAAAAGCAATTGCACTCGTCTCTGATTGCTGTGACTCGCATGGATTTCGTGGGAGTTTTGGAGGAATGTGAGGACAAATGGAGAGTAAACATTGTTTCTATGTGGAGAGAAGATAGGTGATATGAACCAGCCTATCAAATTACAAACTGGAGACCTAATTTTAAGTGAAGGCCCAATGACAAGAGGAAGGCTAAAAAGAATGCAAGATGCAATTGGGGCCCAAGTAGAAGCATTGTTAGCCCAAGAAAGTTGTGCTAAAAAAGACACAAATAAGGCCTTAATCTTGTTAATCCAAGCCCAAGAAAATTAAGGCCCAAAGTACAACTAAAATTCTGAATTATTGGAAATATGAAGCGTCAAGTGCAATCAATACTTCAAAATTCATGGGGAAATATCAAGAGTCATGGAGAAGATCAAGAACCATATCGTTTAAATCTGAATTTATGGAGAGATGAAGAGCCATACCATTAATTCTGAATTCATGGGGAGATGAAGAGCCATTAGTTCTTATTAATTAGTGTGTCTTTTAAGTTTCCAAGCTCTACCTATAAATAGAGCATGTAATCCATTGTAACAAGGATCAATCAGATTATCAATTCAGAACTGAGTGTTCTTCTCAAATTGTGAGAGTTTTGTATATCTTCTTTAGCTCTTGCGAAACCTTGCCTTGTCAATCTTCCTTTTAAGATTGGTGATCCAAATTCACAAAAGCCCCCAATTCGTGCTTTAACCCAAGTGTGTTGTTGTGTGGATTGGTTAAACTCGTGTTCGTGGTTGGGCAAGTGGTCTAAGTAGCAGGTCACGTTCCTATAACGTTGGTTGGCTATTTGCATTTGTTAGGTCAGTGAACCATCTTTATTTAGAGCTTCTCACTCCTTCTTTTCCTTTCTCTAAGCCCGGAGTGTTTGCTCATATCCTTCTTTTTAAGTTTGTTTCAAGTTCCTTGGATAACCTACACCGTGAAGATCGGGCCACCTCTCTCCTTTCACATCATTTGGTACCAGAGTCCCAGGTTGATATGGTAAGTTTCTTTCAATCATTTTATTACTTCAAAAAAATTCTCTTTCAAATCCTTTCATTTCCTTTGTTTCTGTCAAAACTCTTACTTTCCAAAACCTTTTCACTTAGCTTATATTCTTAGTGTGCAAGAATTTTGTTTTATCTTTCAACGTTTAAGCGCCTTTGTTTGTTTGCTGTTTATTTAGTTTGTATAAAGTAAAGCACCCAAAAAAGCAAAAAAAACAAAAGCAAAAGCAAAAAAAAATCTGAAAAAAACAAAAGCAAAAAAAAAAGCTTGGCAAAAAAACGAGAAAGAAAAACAAACAATGGTGCTCAATTCAGTTCTTACATTCTGTTATCTTATAAATTTAATAGCTCTTATTGTTGAATTTTTGTTTTGCACTGCTAAGAAATTCCTTTATTTTCATTGAATTCCTACTCTAGACCCTAATCCTACTTCAGGCCTAAACCCATCCATTATTCACAATTTTACCAATCACCACTACATACTTGGTTGAAGTGAGTAATTGGCATTATTGGATTACTCAATCACCACTACATATTCTGAGTGTATATTTTTTCTTTCACTAACATGGTAGAAAATCTAGAAGATACTACACAACATGGAGAATCATCTTGTCAAATGCAAGCATTGGTGAGCCATCTTGAGAGATTGTTTGACAGAAAGCTAGAACAAATCCATGAACGATTAGATCAAATGGAGAATCAAGCTTCTACACAACAAAATCCTCCAAACAATCAAGAACTGTTGGATATTGGACTCCCCGGATTTGGTTTTGAATGATGAACAAACATAAATATATCGTGAACTAACACTTTGTGAGCGCAGTTATGGAGATCGTCGCCAAACTTATATGAACATCCAAAGCGACGTCTCAAGACTTCTCAAAGCACGTGATCGTATGTCTAAAGCTTCGTTGAAGCTTTTGGACCATTTTAGAAGTCATGAAGATTCTGATCGAAGCTTTCGAAGACTGTTCGTCAAGTTTTATTTATAGGCTTTTAGCTTCGTTCAGTAGAATGTTAAGCCTTGAGTAGGTCTTACGTTTTAATCTTCATAACGCTCCTATCTTAGACATAGGATCTTAGTAGAAGTCCATACGAACTTTCCCGAAACTTTGCGCTTCGATTCGCGACTTCTTGTGCATGTTAGTTGGTTCAAGAAGAAGAACCAACCGACTAGATGGTGATCTAGTCTGTCGGCAAAGCTTCTTGGACCGACTAGTTTGCCTCCTTCAATTCTAGCTCAGTTACTGTTTACAGTTAGTGGGTCAAAGAAGGTTCACCGACCGACTAGTTTGTGAACTAGTCGGTCAGTGTTTCTTCTTGGACCGACTAGTTGAGCTTCTACTGTACATGCCTAGTTACTGTTTATCGTTAGTCGGTCAAAGAATGTTTGTCGACCGACTAGTTGATGAACTAGTCGATCAACATTTGTTCTTGGACCGACTAAATCAATTTGTTCTCAGACTATTTGTTTTATCTCTTAGTCGGTCTAAGTTCACTCACCGACCGACTAGTTGTGAAACTAGTCGGTTGGCAAGTGTTCTTTGACCGACTAGTTCTGTTAGTCTGAACTTCGACCTCTACACTGTTCACCACTTAGTCGGTTCCTGTTGATTGACCGACCGACTAGTTGATGAACTAGTCGGTCAGTGGTTGTTCTTTGACCGACTAGTTTATTTCAGAATAGAGCCGTTGGAGCTTTAATTGAAACGTTTTTCTCTCTCTCTTTCCTCTAACCTATAAATACTTGATGTGCTGCATTCATTGCACTCAAGGCTGATATTAAGAGAAGTTTAGAGATCAAAGAGAAAGCATTCATTCCTCATTCAAAGCTCTTTCATTCCAATCTTGAATCTCTCCTCACTCTTATTTCAAAAGAGAGATTCATTGATTGTGAGCCTTCCAAGCTAAGTGCTTGATTCTAGGTCACCAACAACCCCATAGCTCTCCATTGCTGGTCATCTACTTGGAGCTAGGGTTTGGTGCCTCTTCATCTTCCCCAAAATCATCTTTGCCCTAATTCGTAAGTTTACTCAAGGCATAGGTATTTTGTGGTAAGAATTTCTATTTCATTTACTTTCGATATTGTAATTGTTTCACTCTCGGTTCTGAGAGTTTGTTTGTGATCCCGGGTTGTGGGAGTCACAATTTCATTTGTGTATGATTTGACTTGTGAAGGTTTTTCACATGTATTTCATAGTGGAAATCTTGAGTTAGGGTTTCTAACTCAAGTATCCGGAGGGGATCCGGGTGTTTGGGACGTAGGATCATCGGAAACAAGTCAGAGAGACTTGGGTGGATCCGAACCTGTTAAATTGTTTGTTTGCGATTGTTTGTCTTGGTTGTCTAACATTTACATTTCCGCATTTCCGCATTGTTTGGTAGAGTTTGCAAGGTAATTAGGAATTAGCATCTTAATTATTTTAAATTACTATTCACCCCCCCTAGTACTTGTGCAGTAGCTTAGCAGGGTATTACATTTGGTATCAGAGCCAAGTCTATAGCTATGTCTGCCAACGACAACAAGACCGTTCGTCCACCTTCCGACTATAGCACCTTCAAGAACCGTGAAGGAGCATCTTCGGTAATGGAAGGACACTTCTCAACGAGGCCTCCCTTCTTCAACGGTACCAACTACGGGTACTGGAAATGCCGGATGGAAACTTTCCTCCGGAGTGTTTCACTATGGAGGACCACAATGAAGGAGTATGTCGAGCCCGCCGAAGAAGATTTCGAGAAGTGGACTCCCTCGGAGATCGCCGCGGAGGTAAGCAATGCCAAGGCAATGAACGCCTTGCAATGTGCCTTGGAGCCCGAGGATTTCAACAAGATATGCACATGTAAGAGTGCATATCAAATATGGAACTCCCTCCTCATATTGCATGAAGGGACAAGTAGGGTAAGAGACTCTAAACTCGTTGTAGTTAATAAAGATTACAAGTTATTTCATATGCTACAGGGTGAGAAGATGAAGGAGTACTATGCTCGCTTCGTCGACATCACAAACGAGTTGGAGGCTCTCGGTAAGACCTACACCCAAAAGGAGAAAGTCTCGAAGATTATCGATGGACTTCCTTCTTGTTGGGAGAAACGGACCTTCGCCATCGAGGAAGGTAATGACATGAAAACCTATACCGTTGTTCAACTAGTGGGTACCTTAATGTCATATGAGGTACGCAAGGATAGCAAGTTGAAGTTGCAGGACAAGTTGAAGTCCTACCTAAAGCAAGACGAGCCAAAGAAGAAGGCTATTGCTTTCAAGGCCGCTACATCCATATCCAGATCGACCGATGATGAAAACTCGGAAGACGAGTTGGACTTGGAGTCCATGGCTCTCATGGTAAAGAAGTTCAACCGGTTCTTCCGAAAAGGTAACTTCAAAAACAAATCGAAGTTTAGTTCTACTAACGCCTCCTCTCCTGTGTGTTTCAAATGCAACAAGCCAGGACACATGAAAGCGGGGTGTCCTCAAAATAAGCAAAAGGAGAAGTGGAAGGCGCCGAAGTTTGATAAGTCCAAGAAGTACAAGAAAGGGTACAAAAGGGGACTTGTCGGTACATTCACCGACTCCAATGATTCATCAAGCGGAGAGTCGGACGATGAGCAAGTGGAGCAAGCACACATGTGCTTCATGGCTCGAGAGGAGCAAGATAAAGATTCCTCTTCCGATGACGAAGGCGATGAGGTAACCATGGATGACCTTAGAAATGCTAATGAGCAATTATGGTCTAAATACACTAAATTAGTAAATAGGTATACTAAGGTAAAAGATGATTTAGCTAGCATCCAAACCTCGCCTAAAACTATCATCACCAACAACGACAGCGTTGTTGAAGAGTTGAAAAATGAGATTGTAAATCTCAAGACTCAACTTGAACATGTTAGCATTGAGGATCCGGAAGAACACAAGATAGCGGATTTGACTTCTCAAAACTCGACTTTGAGTATTGAGAATGAAAATCTCAAATATCGTGTTTATGTGCTCACATCGCAAGTATCCACTTTGGATGCTTCTATGCGTTCTCTCACCGAGAAATATGAGAACACATTAGGCCGAATTAATAAATTCAATAAGGGTAAGGACCATTTGGATAAAATCCTAAATGACTTACTCCCGGCCAATCACCACATTGGCTTGGGGTATACGATGGGAAATTCATCCAAAGCGGCCACTACCTTTGTTAGGCCAACTTCCGATGCCTCAATGAGTGGTAGCAAACACTCTATTGGTAGTTCATCTACCAATGGTGCTTCCACCTCGTACACACCGTCTTTTGGAAAGAAACCCACTTTGGGTGGACCTCCAAAGAAGGGCCATGCTTACATGTACACGAATACCATGCCACATAGGAACACACGTCCTACTCCACCGGCTCACACATATGATGATTTCTATGCACTACATCCACGGGCACGTGCACACCATGTGAGACACCCTCACGCACGTGTTCCTCCACATGCATATGTTCACCCACATCATTGTATGAATAATTATCCACATGCACCATTTCATCATGTTCCTTATGCCTATCCACGACATGCATCACGTAGAAATCAACAACGCATGCATGCACCCAATAGGATGAGGGCTCCCAAAATCTTTACTATTTGGAGCCCAAAGGACACAAGCATGGATGAAAAACAAGTTTACATGCATGATTATTTTATGAATGTAGTGGATAATGATAATTATGTGGGGAAGTCTTAGTCCAATTGGACTTGGCTTCCAAAGGTCTAATCTTTTGGACCCAATGACCTTGAGTACCATGATACGATATTTTCTATCTTTAGGTACTCAAGAAAAAGAAACGGAGCAACAAATTTAAATTTAGCTCCAAGAGGAATTGGATACTCTATAGCGGGTGTTCAAAACACATGAAGGGTGTTCAAAACACAAGAGGAATTGGATACTCTATAGCCGATATTTTCACGAACCCCCTAAAGGAAGACTCATTTGTTCGGTTGCGTCGAGAATTGGGGATTATGGGTGAATCCGAGATTTAGGATTCATTTTTATTCAATAATCTCGCATGCTATGAAATTTCATTATATTTGCACATGCTAGATTAATTGAAATTTTATGGATTTTTGTTGAATTTTCAGAATTTTCGCTTGATTTATACTTAAACGTCAAATTTCAGATTTTCGATGTTTAATGGGGTAGTATAATGATTTATGAGAGTTTTACGATGTTTCATCGAAGTGCGATTAGGAGAGAACTCAAAATTTCAAATTCTAAAATTTTTGAACTCTGTTAGTCGGTTCATGTTCATTGACCGACCGACTAGATCATCATCTAGTCGGTCAGTGAATGAACTCAGACTGACTAACTCAAGCTCTAAGTTTTGGCTTCAGTTACTGTTTGCAACTAGTCGGTTCAAGCTCATTGACCGACCGACTAGATCATCATCTAGTCGGTCAGTGCTTGAACTGTGACCGACTAATTGCGACGGGGACTGTCTTGTCTTTTGCTCTTCCAATCGACTTAAACTCCATCCCGACCGACTAAACTCTTTTCTAGTCGATCGTTTTCTTCCTCCAGCTCAAACCCCCCCCCCCCCCCCCCCGAGCCCGTTTGTATTCCACCTCTCCCTCGGCCGTTTTCCGACCAAATCTCCGGCCATCCCCGACCTAGGGTCCATCGATCTTCCTCCCTAGGTATCTCCTCCCTCTATCCAGCTTCTAGGGTTAGGGTTCCATCTATTCCAATCGATTTTTCGGCTAGGGTTTCAGAGTCTAGGGTTTGTAATCTTAGGGTTCTTGCTTCCGATCTTTCGCTCTCGTATTGATTGCTCCTGTCTCGTCACGCATATGGCGAAGACAAGAATCCCGATCGAACCCACTCGCCCGTCCCCTATGACCGTCGAGTCGCCCCCTAGGGAACCGTCGCAACCCAAACGCCGTTCTAAGACACTTGCCTCTTCGTCTTCGCCTCCCCTTAAGCGTAAGAGGACGGCGACGGCGAAGCCCCGATCTCAGCCTACGAAGCAACCCGTCTCTTCTGCTTCATTCCGTGTCCCCACACCTCCTGATTCCGACACGGAATACATACCCGAGACCGAGACCCATAGGGATCCTACACCACCTCATAGGGAACCTACTCCTCCACCCCGTACTTCCACACGTAAGCCTAAGGGAAAGGCTCCGATGCCGGTTGGCGGTGTCGATATCTCGTTGTGTCACGATGACCCTATGTGTCTCGCGGCTTACAACCGTATCGAACACTGCCCGCTGCTTCTGGAGCATTTCGTTCAGTTTTCAGACTTCCCAGGCCTCGCTGACCTTTTGTCGTCTTCCGGTCTTATCGATTATCTTCGATATGACCCTAAGGCGAATCCCCACCCATATCCTCGTCTGGTCAAACTCTTTTACGCCAACTGTGTCCGGGGTCAGTACGACGCGACCCACTCCATTGAGACGACTGTCTTGGGGACACCGATTGTCCTCACGGCAGAAATCTTAGGGGAGTTGATTGGTTGCTCCTCGTCTGGCCTCCTCCCTTCCGATATTTCCGTCGATGACATATCCTCCCTTGACCAGGTCATCCTTTCTGAGATCTTCCACGAGATTCCTCCCGCCATGATTGGCGTGCCCTCGAAGTCTTTCAAGCCTAATGGCTGGGTCCTAAACTTGATCTTGAAGTCGTGCTTACTTCCTAAGTACGGCTCCTCTTCTTTGCCCTCCCAGCCATTCTTGAAGCTCATATATGCCATCTTCATGGGAAGCGAGATTAACTGGGCTCGGATCATACTCGATAAGATGGATTCTTTCGAGTGTATCCGGAAGTCCACGAAGTCTGCTCATATCCCATATCCGTGCCTTCTGACACTCGTATTCCGTCACTTTCGTGTCACTTTGCCTCGTGACGATGAGCGTCCTCTCGGTCCCCCTCTGAATGCGACGGTCGTCAAGAAGTCTCTTGCGGCACTTCGTCACGTTCAGAGGACGACCCCCTCTGCTTCAGCGTCTGCTTCAGCCTCAGCTGCTCCTGCTCCCTCTACCACTCTTGATGAGCTCGCACGTTCAGTGAGACGTATGGAGTCTCGTTATGCTCGTACTGAGGAGATACTTGCTCGTATCACCTCCCGTTTGGGTATTGAGATCCCTCCGTCAGTTTCTGACAAGGAGGACTTGGATGAGGAGGAGATTGAGGAGCTTGTTCGTGTTACTGCTCGTGCCCCTGCGGGCACTTCTGGTGCTGCTGCCTCTTCTGCTGGTGACCCCGAGAGCACACCTGGTGCCACCATACCTGCGGTGGATACTACGTCTGGTGCTCCCGAGGCCACTACCGTCGCTCCTGTGGACACTTCAGCTGATCCGGTGACCACTACTCCTGCTGCTGCTGCAGAGCCTGCTGCTGCTGCAGATCCTGTCGTTGCCTCCTGAGCTTCTCTGAGGACTCTCCCGATGCACTTTGGATGATAGATCTTATAGTGAGAGAGTTTGGGTAGGATAGAGTGTGGTTATGATTGTTGGATCATGTTTATGTATTTTGATGTATCCCTGATGTATTTTGATGGATATGTATGTTTTGTGATACTCCGATGTCTTGTGTGATGTTTTGATGTATTTTGTGCCCCGATCGTTGGATCGTTTTTGTATGTTGTCGATGTATCATTTTGATGCACTCTTGCTTCATATATATATATATATATATATATATATATATATATATATATATATATATATATATATATATATATATATATATATATATATATATATATATATATATATACACACACACATCGATGTTGACATTTCATTCTACTGTGCACATTATATATTCTTTTTATGTCTCTGATGTTTGATTTCGTCGCTCGACGATAATACTTGGTTAAATAGAAATTATTTCTATGGAAACATAGAATTGTTTTCCATGCACTAAATTAACCAAGAATGTTGATATTGGAGAGTATATTCCATAACTCAATCCGTAAAATTGATTTGAGTTTTGATGATTTTATTTATCGATTTTCGACTTTGGTCTCATTGACACGCTTTGATTTAATTCGTATTTTCCTTTGGTGTCATTTGGACCATTGTCGTATTCTACGACTCCCGTGCTTATATTTGAAGCCATTGTTGTTGTCATTGATCTCCTCCCGCTCTTTTTGCTAATGCCAGAGGGGGAGAGATATAATAATGACGATGAGCTAAATGACAATTTAAGCATTTTTCCAAGAATCTAATTTGATGTGTTAGATTCAGAGGGAGTTAAGATATAAAAATTGGATTTCAAATCCTAAATTTCAATATTTGATTCTCATTTTATATACTTCACTCGTCTGCTTGATGCGTATTATTATTGTTTAATTTGGAATTAACGTGTCATCAATGCAGGGGGAGTAAGTAAATTTCATTTGAATCATTATATTTTATTATTATTTATGTTGGTTTGTCATCACCAAAAAGGGGGAGAATGTTGGATATTGGACTCCCCGGATTTGGTTTTGGATAATGAACAAACATAAATATATCGTGAACTAACACTTTGTGAGCGCAGTTATGGAGATCGTCGCCAAACTTATATGAACATCGAAAGCGACGTCTCAAGACTTCTCAAAGCACGTGATCGTATGCCTAAAGCTTCGTTGAAGCTTTTGGACCATTTTAGAAGTCATGAAGATTCGGATAGAAGCTTTCGAAGACGGTTCGTCAAGTTTTATTTATAGTCTTTTAGCTTCGTTCCGTAGAATGTTAAGCCTTGAGTAGGTCTTACGTTTTAATCTTCATAACGCTCCTATCTTAGACATAGGATCTTAGTAGAAGTCCATACGAACTTTCCCGAAGCTTCGCGCTTCGATTCGCGACTTCTTGTGCATGTTAGTTGGTTCAAGAAGAAGAACCAACCGACTAGATGGTGATCTAGTCGGTCGGCAAAGCTTCTTGGACCGACTAGTTTGCCTCCTTCAATTCTAGCTCAGTTACTGTTTACAGTTAGTCAGTCAAAGAAGGTTCACCGACCGACTAGTTTGTGAACTAGTCGGTCCGTGTTTCTTCTTGGACCGACTAGTTGAGCTTCTACTGTACATGCCTAGTTACTGTTTATCGTTAGTCGGTCAAAGAACGTTTGTCGACCGACTAGTTGATGAACTAGTCGGTCAACATTTGTTCTTGGACCGACTAAATCAATTTGTTCGCAGACTATTTGTTTTATCTCTTAGTCGGTCTAAGTTCACTCACCGACCGACTAGTTGTGAAACTAGTCGGTTGGCAAGTGTTCTTTGACCGACTAGTTCTGTTAGTCTGAACTTCGACCTATTCACTGCTAACCACTTAGTCGGTTCCTGTTGATTGACTGACCGACTAGTTGATGAACTAGTCGGTCAGTGGTTGTTCTTTGACCGACTAGTTTGGTTCAGAATAGAGCCGTTGGAGCTTTAATTGAAACGTTTTTCTCTCTCTCTCTTCCTCTAACCTATAAATACATGATGTGCTGCATTCATTGCACTCAAGGCTGATATTAAGAGAAGTTTAGAGATCAAAGAGAAAGCATTCATTCCTCATTCAAAGCTCTTTCATTCCAATCTTGAATCTCTCCTCACTCTTATTTCAAAAGAGAGATTCATTGATTGTGAGCCTTCCAAGCCAAGTGCTTGATTCTAGGTCACCAACAACCCCATAGCTCTCCATTGCTGGTCATCTACTTAGAGCTAGGATTTGGTGCCTCTTCATCTTCCCCAAAATCATCTTTGCCCTAATTCCTAAGTTTACTCAAGGCATAGGTATTTTGTGGTAAGAATTTCTATTTCATTTACTTTCGATATTGTAAGTGTTTCACTCTCGGTTGTGAGAGTTTGTTTGTGATCCCGGGTTGTGGGAGTCACAATTTCATTTGTGTATGATTTGACTTGTGAAGGTTTTTCACAAGTATTTCATAGTGGAAATCTTGAGTTAGGGTTTCTAACTCAAGTATCCAGAGGGGATCTGGGTGTTTGGGACGTAGGATCACCGGGAACAAGTCGGGGAGACTTGGGTGGATCTGAATCCGTTAAATTGTTTGTTTGCGATTGTTTGTCTTAGTTGTCTAACATTTACATTTCCGCATTTTCGCATTGTTTAGTAGAGTTTGCAAGGTAATTAGGAATTAGCCTCTTAATTATTTTAAAGTACTATTCACCCCCTCTAGTACTTGTGCAGTAGCTTAGCAGGGCATTACAAGAACAACCTCATGGAGATACAGAGAGCCAATTGATGGGGATGAATTTGAAGATCACCAGCCAAGAAGACATAGAAACCAAGGAGACATAGAAACCAAGGAGACAACATTGGTGGAATTAAAATCAAAGTACCATCTTTTCAAGGCAAAAATGATCCCGATGCGTATTTGGAGTGGGAAATGCGTGTTGAGCAAATTTTCTCATGTCATGACTGCTATGAAGGTAACAAGGTGAAACTTGCAGCTCTTGAGTTTACTGATTATGCTCTTATTTGGTGGGATCACGTGCAAAAGGAAAAAGAACGATATGAAGAACGTCCCATTAGTACTTGGATGGAAATGAAATCAACCATGAGAAGGAGTTTATTCCATCTTATTATATGGGGAACTTCATCAAAAACTGCAACGACTCAATCAAGGCTCTAAGAGTGTAGATGAGTATCATAAAGAGATGGAGATTGCCATGATTCGAGCAAATGTGATGGAGGACAGAGAAGCAACAATGGCTCCTGTGTTGCATGGCCTTGACCCTGATATTGTTGATGCTGTAGAGATGCATATATAGAGCTTCAGGAGATGGTCCACCAAGCCATCAAGGTAGAACAACAACTGAAGAGAAGAAATGCTGCAAGGAAGGGCTTTGGAAGACAAATTCAAAGAGAGATACTCCATCTAGTTCGAAGGAGAATACTTCAAAGAAAGTTGAGAAGACAGCTGATATTCTGAAGAAGACGCAAACTGAAGCAAATACTTCTAGAAGTCGTGACATAAGATGCTTCAAATGCCAAGGGAGAGGACACATTTCCAGGAGTGCCCTAACAAGTGCACCATGATCATCAATAACCATGGTGACTGGGAGACTGTAGAAGAAGAACCTGATGAAGAAGATGAGATGCTGCTTGAATCTGATGACGGAGAAATTGTTGCCGAAGGAGAATTTCCTGTGACTAGAAGAGCACTTAGCATTCAAATGAAGGAGGAAGAGAACAACCAAAGAGAGAACTTGTTCCACAAACGCTGCCTAGTCCAAGAGAAAGTATGCAGTGTAATCATAGATGGAGGAAGTTGCAGCAATGTAGCAAGTGTTGAATTAGTGGAGAAGTTGAGTCTTCCAACCTTCAAGCATCGACACCCCTACAAGCTACAATGGCTCAACGAATGTGGAGAATTGAAGGTAACAAAACAAGTCACAATCCTATTTTCTATTGGCAAATATAGAGATGAAATAATCTGTGACGTTGTTCCCATGAAAAGCATGTCGTCTCTTGTTGGGCAGACCATGGCAGTTTGATAGTCGGGTAACACATGATGGGTACTTAAACCGTTATTCTTTTGTACTTTAAGGGGAGCCAATAACTATCCTTTCATTATCCCCAAAACAAATACTGGAAGATCAAATAATGATAGAAAAGAAAAGAGAAAGTAAGAGGGGAAACCTTATTCAACAAGAAGAGAGTAAAAATGAGGGTGAGAAAAAGATAAGAGAGTTGGGTGAAGAAAAAGAGAGCAAACTGAGAGAAAATTCAAAAAGAAAAGGAGGGAAAAGAGAAAAGGGAGAGAAGAGTTTTCTAGTGGCAAAAAGAAGTCAGATTAAGCAAGTCTTGTTTTCTCAACAAAGCCTCCTGGCACTTGTGTACAAAGAGGCTATGTTGAATACTAACGACTTAACCTCTGCTTTGCTTAGTGTTGTTTTATCGCTTTTGTAGGAATATGAAGATGTCTTTCCTGCTGAAATACCACCAGGTTTGCCACCAATTAGAGGCATAGAGCATCAAATTGATCTTATTCTTGGAGCATATTTGCCTAATCGTCCAGCATACCGCACCAATCCTGAAGATACTAAGGAGATTCACAGGCAAGTTCAAGAGTTGATGAGCAAGAGATACGTGAGAGAGAGCCTCAGTCCTTGTGCAGTACCGGTATTGCTTGTACCCAAGAAAGATGGTACTTGGTGAATGTGCATTGATTGCAGAGCCATTAACAACATCACGGTAAGATATCGTCATCCTATTCCTAGGTTAGATGATATGCTATATGAATTATCTGTTCAACTATCTTCTCTAAACTTGACTTAAAGAGTGGTTATCATCAAATAAGAAAGAAAAAGAAGGAGATGAATAGAAAACGGCATTTAAGACTAAACATGGATTATATGAATGGTTAGTTATGCCTTTTGGATTAACTAATGCACCTATCACATTCATGAGGTTAATGAATCATGTCTTCCGTGCCTACATTGGTAAATTTATGGTTGTTTACTTTGATGATATCCTTGTGTATAGAAGAATCTTGGATGAACACGTGGATCATCTTAGACAAATTCTAGAGATTCTAAGAAAGGAGAAATTGTTTGGCCATTTGAAAAAGTGTGATTTTTGCACAGATAAAATTGTTTTTCTTGGATTTGTTGTTAGTAGCACATGTGTTGCAGTGGATGAAGCAAAGATTAAAGCAATCCAAGATTGGCCACCCCTACAACTGTTGGACAAGTCAGGAGTTTTCATGGACTTGCAAGCTTTTACAGAAGGTTTGTGAAGGATTTTAGTACATTGGCAACACCATTGAATGAATTGACCAAGAAGGATGTCCGATTCAAATAGGGAGAAGCTCAAGAGAAAGCTTTTCAAATCCTTAAAGAGAAGCTAACTCAAGCACCTTTACTGGCACTTCCTGATTTTTGTGAGACTTTTGAAATTGAATGTGATGCTAGTGGGATTGGCATAGGAGGTGTTCTCATGCAAGAAGGTAAACCGATTGCATATTTTAGTGAAAAGCCAAGTGGCCCCACTCTTAACTATCCTACATACGATACAGAATTATATGCATTAGTTAGAGTGTTAGAAAGTTGGCAATACTACTTATGGCCTAAGGAATTTGTCATTTATTCTGATCATGAGGCATTAAAGCATATTAAGAGTCAAAGAAAACTGAATAGGAGGCATGCTAAGTGTATTGAATTCATTGAATCATTTCAATACGTTATTAAGCATAAGAAAGGTAAAGAAAATGTTGTTGCTGATGCTTTATCACGTAGGTATGTTCTTCTTTCCATGTTAGATACTAAGATTCTTGGTTTTGAGCTAATTAACGAATTGTATGCTGATGATGTTAATTTTGGGGAAGCTTTTAGTCACTGCAAATCAGGGATGGGTTGGGACAAATTTTATTTGCATGATGGCTTCTTATTTCAAATTGATAAATTTTGCATTTCGAATTGCTCATTGCGTGTACTATTAATGAAAGAATCACATTCTGGTGATCTCATATGACATTTTGGCATTGCTAAAATTTAGGCATTCTGAATGAACATTTTTATTGGCCTAGAATGCATATAGAGATGTTGAGAAATTTGTGAAAAAATCCATTGTATGTCATAAGGCAAAATCTAAAGTAAATCCACATGGATTATACACCCTTGCCTATTCCTAGTACCCCCTGGGAAGATGTCTCAATGGACTTTGTTGTATGATTACCTAGGTCCAAAGGAGGACATGACTCTATTTTTGTTGTGGTGAACAGATTTTCGAAAATGGCACACTTCAGTGCATGTCATATAAAGTTGATGATGCTTCTAACATTGTTAATTTGTTCTTCAGGGAAGTTGTGAGGCTGCATGGAATGCCAAGAACCATTGTGTCAGATCAAGATGCCAAATTCTTAAGCTATTTCTGGAAGACTTTGTGGGGGCAAACTTGGGACAAAATTATTGTTTTCGACTACTTGTCATCAACAAACCGATGGTCAAAATGAAGTTGTGATGAATAGGACATTATCCTCTTTGTTAAGAACAATCATCAAGCAGAACTTGAAGAACTGGGAAGAGTGTCTGCCACAAATGGAGTTTGCTTATAATATGGCTATTCATTCCACTACTAAGAAAGAGCTAATATGGATGGAAAGAATCGTTCTGAATTTGCCAAACAGATCCATGAAAAGGCACATCAGAATATCGAAAGAATGACTCAAAAGTATACAGATCGTGCTAACAAAAGAAGAAAGCGGGAGATTTATGAACCTGGAGATCGTGGCTACATATGTCTTGGGAATAAAAGGTTTCCTGATAAAAAGAAGTCCAAACTCGTGCCTAGAGGAGATGGACCTTTTCGAGTCCTTGAGAGAATTAATGATAATGTTTACAAGCTTCAACTACCAGATGTTAAGAGTCAAGGACGACTCCTCCTCAAGAGGGGGAAGATGATGTGAACCAACCCATCAAATTACAAACTGAAGACCTAATTTTAAGTGAAGGCCCAATGACAAGAGGAAGGCTAAAAAGAATGCACGATGCAATTGAGGCCCAAGTAGAAGCATTGTTAGCCCCAGAAAGTTGTGCTAAAAAGAAGTAAATAAGGCCTTAATCTTGGTATCAAAGCCCAAGATAATTATGGCCCAAAGTGCAACTAAAATTCTGAATTATTTGGAAATATGAAGAGTCATGTGCAATCAATACTTCTGAATTCATGGGGGAATATCAAGAGCCATATCATTTAAATCTGAATTCATGGGGAGATGAAGAGCCATACCATTAATTCTGAATTCATGGGGAGATGAAGAGCCATTAGTTCTCATTAATTAGTGTGTCTTTAAGTTTCCAAGCTCTACCTATAAATAGAGCATGTAATCCTTTCTGACAAGGATCAATCAGATTATCAATTCAGAACTGAGTGTTCTTCTCAAATTGTGAGAGAGTTTGTATATCTTCTTTAGCTCTTGTGAAACCTTGCCTTGTCAAACTTCCTTTTAAGATTAGTGATCCAAATTCGAAAAAGCCCCCAATTCGTGCTTCAACCCAAGGACATTGCTGTGTCGATTGGTTAAACTCGTGTTCGTGGTTGGGCAAGCGGTCTAAGTAGTAGGCCGCGTTCCTATAACGTTGGTTAGCTATTTGCTTTGTCAGGTTAGTGAACCATCTTTATTTAGAGCTTATCACTCCTTTTCCTTTCTCTAAGCCTGTAGTGTTTGCTCATATCCTTCTTTTTAAGTTTGTTTCGAGTTCCTTGAATAACCTACACCGTGAAGATCGGGCCACCTCTCTGGTTTAACATCAGTAGGTTCCCCTATTCCCACAAAATTTTAATTAGAATTGCCTAACAGTTTCCCAAAATTAAAAGTTTGAACCGTTTTTTCGGTTTCTGATTGCCCTAGCTCACTCTAATGGATGAAGGATGGTACTCTGGGCCTCAAACGGTCGAAATCTTCATGCCTGAGATAGTGTGTCAATCTCGTTTTCTACAAAAAAAATACCCGAATTTACTCTTGAAATCAAAACACAAGCAATTGCACCCATATCTGATTTTTGGGACTCACACGGATTTCGTCGAAATTTTGGATGGATATGAAGTAAAATGGAGTGAGTAAAAGTTGTTTTTATGCAGAGAGGTGCTTGTTGCCCTTATTCCCACGAATTTCAATTGTAATTGCCCAACGGCTGCCCAAAATAGTAGGTTTGAAGTATTTTTTGGTTTCTAGCTGCAATAGCTCACTCTAATGGATGAAGGAGGGCATTCTAGGCCTCAAACGATCTAAATCTTCGTTCCTGAGCTTCCAATAGTGCGTCACCATCGTTTTCTACCAAAAAACTACATGAATTTACTCTTGGATTCAAAACACAAGAAATTGGACATGTCTCTGATTTTTGGGACTCGCACGGATTTCTTGTAAGTTTTGGAGGAATATTAGCACAAATAGAGCATAATGTTCTTTCTATGCAGAGAGGATGTTGTTTCCTCTATTTTCACGAAATTTTATTTGGAATTTCCCAAAGGTTTTCCAAATTAGAAGGTTTGAAATATTTTTCGATTTGTGGCTGCACTAGCTTCCTCTAATCGATGAAGGAGGGAATTATAAGCCTCAAACGATCGAAAATTTCAATTGGAATTGCCCAACGGTTGTCTAAATTAGCATGTTTGAAGCATTTTTCGGTTTCTGACTGCCCTAGCTCACTCTAATGGATGAAGGAGGGCACTCTAGGCCTCAAACGAACGAAATCCTCATTCCTAAGGTCACCATCGTTTTCTACAGAAAAACTACCCGAATTTACTCTTGAATTCAAAACACAAGAAATTGGAACCGTCTCTGATTTCTTGGACTCTCACGGAATTCGTGGGAGTTTTGTAGGAATAAGCGTTCAAATGGAGAGTAACCATTGTTTATACACGGAGAGGAGGTTGTTTCCTCTATTCCCACGAAATTTCATTTGGAATTTTACCCAACAGTTTCCCAGAATAGCAGGTATGAAGCATTTTTCGGTTTCTGGTTGCCTTATCTCACACTAATGGATGAAGAGTGCATTCTAGTCCTCAAACGATTGAAATCCTCATTCCAGAGCTTCCGATAGTGCATAACCATCGTTTTCTGTAGAAAAATTACAAGAATTTACACTTGTATTCAAAACACAAGCAGTGGCACCCGTCTCTGATTTCTGGGACTCGCAAGGAACTCGTGTGAGTCTTGGAGGAATATGAGGACAAATGGAGAGTAAACGTGGTTTATATGAAGAGAGGATGTTGTTTCCTCTATTCCCACGTAATTTAATTTTGAATTACCTGATGGTTTCCCAAAATAGCAGGTTTTAGGCATTTTTTGGTTTATGACTGCGCTTGCTCATTCAAATGGATGGAGGAGGGCATTCTAAGCCTCAAAAAATCGAAATCATCCTTCTAGAGCTTCCAAAAGTGTCACCATCAATTTCAACATAAAAACGACACAAATTTACTGTTGGATTCAAAACACAAGGAATTGCACCTGTCTCTGATTTCTGGAACTCGCACAGATTTCGTGTGAGTTTTGGAGGAATATGAAGACAAAGGGAGAGTAGACGTTGTTTCTATGCAGAGAGGAGATTGTTTTCTCTATTCGCACGAAATTTCAATTTGAATTGACCAACGGTTGCCCAGAATAGCAGGTATGAAGCATTTTTCGGTTTCCGGCTGCCCTAGCTCACTCTAAAGGATGGAGGGCACTCTAGAGTCTCAAACGATCGAAATATTTGTTCCTGAGATTCCGATAGTGTGTCACCATTGTTTTCTACTGAAAAACTGCTAGAATTTACTATTGGATCCAAAACAAAAGCAATCGAACCCGTCTCTGATTTCTGGAACTCGCTCGGATTTCGTGGGAGTTTTGGAGGAATGAGTGGACAAATGGAGAGTAAACATTGTTTTTATATGGAGAGGAGGCAGTTTCCGTTATTCCGACAAAATTTCCATTGGAATTGCCCAACGGTAGCCCAAAATAATAGGTCTGAAGCATTTTTTGGTTTCTAGCTGCCATAGCTCACTCTAATAGATGAAGGAGGTCATTCCTGGCCTCAAACGATCGAAATCCTTGGTCCTGAGCTTCCTATTCTTCGTCACGATCGAAAAACTACAAGAATTTACACTTGGATTCAAAAGGCAAGCAAGGCACTCGTCTCTGATTTTTGAGATTCGCACGGAATTCGTTGGAGTTTTGGAGGAATATGAGAGAAAATGGAGAATAAACGTTGTTTATATGTAGAGAGGAGGTTGCTTCCTCTATTCCCACGTAATTTAATTTCGAATTGCCCAATGGTTGCCCAAAATAGAAAGTTTTGAAGCATTTTTTGGCTTCTAACTGCCCTAGCTCACTCTATTGGATGAAGAATAGCATTATAGGCCTTAAACGATCGAAATCTTCGTTCCTGAGCTTCCAATTGTGCGTCACCATCGTTTTCTATGGAAAACTGCAAGAATTTACTCTTAGATTCAAAACACAAGCAATGGCACCCGTCTTTAATTTCTGGGACTCGCTCGAATTTCGTGGAAGTTTTGGAGGAATATGATGACAAATAGAGAGTAAACATTGTTTCTATGCAGAGATGATGTAGGTTTCCATGTTCACACGAAATTTCAATTGGAATTGTCCAACGGTTGTCCAAAATAGCAGGTTTGAAGCATTTTTCGGTTTCTGGCTATCCTAGCTACTCTAATGGACGAAGGTCGGCATTTCAGGCCTCAAATAATCGAAATCTTCGTTCCTGAGCTTCCAATAGTGCGTCACCATCGTTTTCTACCGAAAAACTACAAGAATTTACTCTTAGATTCAAAACACAAGCAATGGCACCCGTCTCTGATTTCTAGGACCCCGCT
>CM061132.1:68675627-68807171 GCA_030789695.1 Scilla litardierei
CACCATCGATTTCGGCATTTGATGCAGGAGAAAGCATGACTAATCTGATGATGTTAGCAAGTGACATCAAGAAATTTCGAGCTCCAACTTTAGCTCCTCAATTTTAGGTTAGTCCTCTAGTTATTTTGGGCCAAGTTTTGCTTAATTGGCTTCCTTAATGAGTCAATTATGATTGAAAGTGATTATTTTGGTATCTAAACTCAAATGAAGATTCAGATTTCAAATTAAGGGGGAGCTGAAGAGTTTGTACGAATTTGAAGACTTTGGCCTTGGAAATCTACTCTAGCATTTATTTTTTCAGCATTCAATGTCTAGAAAGGTGTAGCCTAGTAAGTTGTTGTAGCCTAGTAAACTGTAGCCTAGTAAGTTGTGTAATCAGTAGTGGAAGTTGTTGGCTATTTACTTTTTCAGCATTCAATGTCTAAAAAGTTGTAGTCTAGTAAGTTGTAGCCTAGTAAGTTGTGTAATCAGCCTTGTAAGTTGTTGACTATTAAATGCTGATGTATGTCATTATCAATGTTGTATGTCTCCTTTAAAAGAGAGTCTTTGTAACTTAGAAGATCAGTTTTGTTGAATGAAAATTCTGAAGTTGCAAGTTCTTTCAAAATTTATTGTTAATCTTGTTATCTTTATCTAAATGTGGGAAGGTGAGTGTTGAGACAAGTGAGTTATTTATCAATTGGGAGGGTGGCCTGTCCTTTAATCTCAGTTGTAGTGAACTCCATTTCCTGATCTTGAGTGGTGGCATATCATTTATCTCTCATATCTCTATCCTCCGTTATATTCTTCAATTCTGAACTCCATACATTCCATTACCCGTCACGAAACAACTTGGTATCAGAGCTTAAAATCAAGTGTACATCCCTTTTGTTGTTATATTTTCTTCTCCATTCAGCCTAATATCCATTCTATTTTATCATAAACACTTTCATAAGTCTAAATATACCCTTTTCAAGCCTTTAATATGGATGAAATTCCTAGAAATATGACCCTTGAGCAAGCTCAAAATCTGCGGTGCGATAGAGAGCTTACTGAATTAAGAGGCCAGATTGCAGAAATACACCTAGCCATTGCTCAACTAAGCCTAAGAAGGAATCATGGAAGAAGGAGGAACTCAAGGAGCACTTATGGCACCTCTTCTTTATATAATTCAGACTCTAATGATGCAGGATCTTCATCTGATGATTCAATTCCTCAAGTTCATCATAGAATGCCCCCGAAAGATGATTTCAAAGATGTGAAGATAAATCCACCAGCTTTTGATGGAAGCTTGAATCCCGATGTTTATTTGGAGTGGGTTCGTTCTATTGAGCGAATTTTTGAAGCCAAAAGTTATAATGATGAGAAATGCTTCAAGGTTGCATGCATCAAGCTCAAAAGGTATGCATCGATCTGGTTTGAGAACCTGAAATTGGAGAAGAGTCGAGAAGGCAAAAGAAAGCTTAATTCTTGGATCAAATTGAAAAAACTCATGGATAAAAGATTTAATCTAGCAAGTTACAAGCAAGATTTATATCTCAAGGTTGCGTCTCTTGAGCAAGAAAGTCTAAGTGTTGAAGAGTATTTAGAGAATTTGAGCAGCTTCTTATGAAGAGTGGAATTCAAAAAGAATCTGAACAAAAAATTGTCCAATGCCTTGGTGGGTTGAATCCAAATATTGCTGAGAAGGTTGATTTACAGCCTTTTTGGACCTTTGAGGACGTGTGCAAGTTGGCCATGAAGGCTGCAAATTCTTTAAGAGTGAGTTGTGAGCTAGACAGAAACCGAAAAATTGTGACTGTATTGCGTGTAGTCAGAAACAAAATGTCAACATTTACCCAAAATTACTCAGCCTGCACAACCGGCAAAATTGTGACTGTATTGCGCACTGACCAAAAATTCTTTAAGAGTGAGTTGTGGCCTAGAATGCCCTCCTTTATCTAGTAGAGTGAGCTAGACAGAAACCGAAAAATTCTTCAAACCTGCTATTTTGGGCACCGTTGGGCAATGCCAATTGAAATCAATTTGGAATAGAGTAAATAACCATCACTTCAAATAGAGACAATGTTTATTCTCCTTTTGTACACATATTCCTCCAAAACTCGCACGAAATCGGTGCGAGTCCCAGAAATCAGAGACGAGTGCAAATTTCTTGTGTTTTGTATCCTAGAGTAAATTACAGTAGTTTTCGGTAGAAAACGATGGTGACGCACTATCGGAAGCTCAGGGACAAATATTTCGATCGTTTGAGGCATAAAATGACCTCCATCTATTAAAGAGAGCTAGGGCAGCCAGAAACCGAAAAAATGCTTCAATCCTTCTTTTATGGGAATTGAGTAAACAACATCCTCTCAAAATAGAAACAATGTTTTTACTCTTCATTTGTCCTTATATTCCTCCAAAACACGCACGAAATCTGTGTGAGTCCCAGAAATTAGAGACGGGTGCAATTGCTTATGTTTTGAATCCCAGCGCAAATTCGTGTAGTTTTTCGGTAGAAACGAAGGTGACACACTATCGAAAGCTCAGGGACGCTGGGAAAAAATGTTTACATTTAACCAAAATTACTCAGCGCGCTAGCCGGCAAAACTGTGACTGTTTTGTGCCCTGTGCAAAACTGTCTTCATTTACCCAATATTACCAGCGCACACTCGGTAAAATTGTGACCGTTTTGCGCGCTGGGCAAAAATGTCAACATTTACCCAAAATTACTCAGCCTGCACAACCGGCAAAATTGTGACTGTATTGCGCGCTGACCAAAAATGTCTGCATTTTTCAAAAATTACCCAGCGCGCACAACTGGCAAATTGTGACAGTTTTGCGCGCTGAGCAAAACTGTCTCCATTTACCCAAAATTACCCAGCGCACACAACCGGCAAAAATGTGACTGTTTTGCACGCTGGACAAAACTATCTACATTTACCCAAAATTATCATGCGCGCACAAACGGCAATGTGACTGTTGCGCTATGCAAATAATGTCTACATTTATCCAAATTTACCCAGCGCCCACAGCCCGCAAAATTGTGACAATTTTGCGCGCTGAGCACAAATGTCTACATTTACCCAAGGTGACCAAGAGTGCATAACCTGCAAAATTGTGACCGTTTTGCGTGCTGACCAAAAATGTCTACATTTAGGCAAAATTACGCAGCGCGCAGAGCCGACA
Organism: Scilla litardierei; assembly: GCA_030789695.1. Taxonomy (NCBI): domain Eukaryota; kingdom Viridiplantae; phylum Streptophyta; class Magnoliopsida; order Asparagales; family Asparagaceae; genus Scilla; species Scilla litardierei. Next base: position 68,678,775 of record CM061132.1, read on the forward strand.
AAAGTGTGAATGTTTTGCGCGCTAGGCAAAATTGTCTACATTTACCAAAAATTACCAGCGCACACACCCAGCAGAATTGTGACGGTCTTGCGCGCTGCGCAAAACAGCCTACATTTGTCCAAAATTACCCAACGCAAACAACCGGCAAAATTGTGACCGTTTAACGCGCTGAGCAAAACTGTATACATTTTCATAAAATTACCCAACGCGGACAATCAGCAAAATTGTGACAGTTTTACGCTCTGAGCAAAACTGTCTACATTTACCCAAATTTACCCAATGCGCACAACCGGCAAAAATGTGACCGTTTTGCACTCTATGCAAAACTGTCTACAATTTCCCAAAATTAACGAGCACGCACAACCCGCAAAATTATGGCTTTTTTGTGTGCTACGCAAATAATGTCTACATTTACCCAAAGTGATCCAGCGCGCAAAACCTGCAAAATTGTGACCGTTTTGTGCGTTGAGCAAAAATGTTTACATTTGACCAAAGTGACTCAGCGCGCAGAGCTGGCAAAATTGTGACCGTTTTGCGCGCTACGCAAATAATGTCTACATTTACCCAAATTTCCCTATCGCCCACAACCCGCAAAATTGTAACTATTTTGTGCCCTGAGTACAAATGACTGCATTTACCCAAAGTGACCAAGCGCGCACAACCTATAAATTTATCACAGTTTTGCGCGCTGACCAAATATGTCTACATTTAACGAAAATTATACAGCGCTCACAACCGGCAAAATTGTGACCATTTTGCGCGCTGAGCAAAAATGTCTACATTTAGCCAAAATTACGCAGCGCGCATAGCCGGCAAAATTGTGACTGTTTTGCGCGCTGGGTAAAACTGTCAACATTTACCCAAAATTACCTAACGCGCACAACCGGCAAAATTGTGACCGTTTTGCGCGCTGAGCAAAACTATCTTCATTTTCCAAAATTATCCAATGCGAACAACCAGCAAAATTGTGACAGTTTTACGCGCTGAGGAAAACTGTCTACATTTTACCCAAAATTACCCAGTACGCACAACCGGCAAAAATGTGATCGTTTTGCACGCTGGGCAAAACTGTCTACATTTACCCATAATTACCCCGTGTGCACAACCCGTAAAATTGTGACTGTTTTGCGCGCTGCGCAAATAATGTCTATATTTACCCAAAGTGACCCAGCGCGCACACCTTGCAAAATTGTTACTGTTTTGCGTACTGGGCAAAACTGTCAACATTTACCCAAAATTACCAGTGCATACACCTGGCATAATTGTTATTGTTTTGCACGCTGAGCAAAACAGCCTACATTTGCCCAAAATTACCCATCGTGCACAACCGGCAAAATTGTGACCGTTTTGCGCGCTGAGCAAAACTGTCTTCATTTTCCAAAAATTGTCCACTACGAACAACCGGCAAAATTGTGACAGTTTTACGCTCTGGGCAAAACTGTCAACATTTGCCCAAAATTACCCAGTGCGCACAACCGGCAAAAATGTGACCGTTTTGTGCGCTAGGCAAAACTGTCTAAATTAACCCAAAATTACCCAGCGCGCACAACCCGCAAATTTGTGACTATTTTGCGAGCTACGCAAATAATGTCTACATTTACCCAAAGTGACCCAGCGCGCACAACCTGCAAAATTGTGACCGTTTTACGCGCTGGGCAAAACTGTCTACATTTACCCAAAATTACCAGCGCCCACACCTGGCAAAATTGTAAACGTTTTGTGCGCTGGACAAAAATGTCTACATTTACCCAAAATTACCAGCGCACATTCCCGGCAAAATTGTGACCGTTTTGGGCGCTGGGCAAAAATGTCAACATTTACCCAAAATTACGCGGCCCGCACAACCGGCAAAATTGTGGCCGTTTTGCGCACTGACCAAAACTGTCTACATTTTTCCAAAATTACCCAGCGCTCACAACCGGCAAAATTGTGACAGTTTTGCGCGCAGAGTAAAACTGTCTACATTTACCCAAAATTACCCAGTGTGCGTAACCGGCAAAAATATGACTGTTTTCCCCGCTGGGCAAAACTGTCTACATTTCGTAAAATTACCCAGCGCGCACAACCGGCAAAATTGTGACTGTTTTGCGTGCTACGCAAATAATGTCTATATTTACCCAAATTTACCCTGTGCCCACAACCCGCAAAATTGTGACAGTTTTGCGCGCATAGAAAACTGTCTACATTTACCCAAAATTATGTAGTGTGCATAACCAGCAAAAATATGACCGTTTTGCGCGCTGGACAAAACTGTCTACATTTCCCAAAATTACCCAGGGCGCACAACCGGCAAAATTGTGACTGTTTTGCGCGCTACGCAAATAATGTCTACATTTACCCAAATTTACCCTGTGCCCACAACCCGCAAAATTGTGACTGTTTTGCGCGCTGAGCACAAAGGTCTACATTTACCCAAAGTGACCCAGCGCGCACAACCTGCAAAATTATGACCGTTTTGCGCGCTGACCAAATATGTCTACATTTACCCAAAATTACACAGCGCTCACAACTAGCAAAATTGTGACCATTTTGCACGCTGGGCAAAAATGTTTACATTTAACCAAAATTACTCAGCGCGCTAGCCGGCAAAATTGTGACTGTTTTGTTCCCTGTGCAAAACTGTCTTCATTTACCCAATATTACCAGCGCACACCCGGCAAAATTGTGACCGTTTTGCGCGCTGGGCAAAAATGTCAACATTTACCCAAAATTACTCAGCCTGCACAACCGGCAAAATTGTGACGGTATTGCGCACAGACCAAAAATGTCTGCATTTTTCAAAAATTACCCAGCGTGCACAACTGGCAAATTGTGTCAGTTTTGCGCGCTGAGCAAAACTGTCTCCATTTACCCAAAATTACCCAGCGCACACAACCGGCAAAAATGTGACTGTTTTGCACGCTGGACAAAACTATCTACATTTACCCAAAATTATCCTGCGCGCACAAACGGCAATGTGACTGTTGCGCTATGCAAATAATGTCTACATTTATCCAAATTTACCCAGCGCCCACAGCCCGCAAAATTGTGATAGTTTTGCGCGCTGAGCACAAATGTCTACATCTACCCAAGGTGACCAAGCGTGCATAACCTGCAAAATTGTGACCGTTTTGCGCGCTGACCAAAAATGTCTACATTTAGCCAAAATTACGCAGCGCGCAGAGCTGGCAAAAGTGTGAATGTTTTGCGCGCTAGGCAAAATTGTCTACATTTACCCAAAATTACCAGCGCACACAGCCAGCAGAATTGTGACGGTCTTGTGCGCTGCGCAAAACAGCCTACATTTGTCCAAAATTAACCAACGCGCACAACCGGCAAAATTGTGATCGTTTTGCGTGCTGAGCAAAACTGTCTACATTTCCGCAAAATTACCCAGTGCGCACAACCGGAAAAATTGTGACAGTTTTGTGCGCTGCGTAAAAAATGTCTACATTTACCCAAAATTACCTATCACGCACAACCTTTAAAATTTGTGAACGTTTTGCGCGCTGTGCAAGAAGGTTTACATTTCCCCAAAATTGCCATGTGCACACAACTGTCAAAAATTGTGACCGTTTTGCGCAATGGACAAAAAATGTCGACATTTATCCAAAATTATCTAGCGCACACAGCCGGTAAAATTGTGACCGTCTTGCGCCCTGAGCAAAACAGTATACATTTACCCAAAAATACGCAGCGCGCATATCCGCCAAATTGAGAACGTTTTGCGCGCCGAGCAAAACTTCCTACATTTCCCCAACATTACCCAACGCGCACAACCGACAAAATTGTGACCGTTAAGCGCGCTGAGCAAAAATGTCTACATTTTCCTAAAATTACCCAACGCGCACAACCAGCAAAATTGTGATAGTTTTACGCTCCGAGCAAAATTGTCTACATTTCTCAAAATTACCCAGTGCGCACAACCGGCAAAAATGTGATCGTTTTGCACGCAGGGTAAAACTGTTAACGGTTACGCAAAATTACCCCATGTACACAACCCGTAAAATTGTGACTGTTTTGCGCGCTACGCAAATAATGTCTACATTTACGCAAAGTGACCCAGCGCGCACAACCTGCAAAATTGTGACTGTTTTGCGCGCTGACCGAATATGTCTACATTAAGTGACTCAGCGTACACAACCGGTAAAATTGTGACCGTTTTACGCGCTGACCAAAAATGTCTACATTTTACCAAAATTACTCAGCGCGCATAGCCGGCAAAATTGTGACCGTTTTGTGCGCTGGGCAAAACTGTCTACATTTACCCAAAATTACTAGCGCACACACCTGGCAAAATTGTGACCGTTTTGTGCGCTGGGCAAAACTGTCTACATTTACCCAAAATTACGAGCGCACACACCTGGCAAAATTGTGACCGTTTTGGGCGATGGGCAAAACTGTCTACATTTACCCAAAATTACCAGCGCGCACACCTGGCAAAATTGTGACCGTTTTGCGCGCTGGGCAAAAATGTCTCTATTTACCCAAAATTACGAGCGCGCACACCCGGCAAAATTGTGACCGTTTTGCGCGCTAGACAAAATTGTCTACATTTACCCAAAATTACCAGCACACACACCGCAAAATTGTGACCGTTTTGCGCGCTGGGCAAAATGTCAACATTTACCCAAAATTACGCAGCCCGCACACCCGGCAAAATGGTGACCGTTTTGCGCACTGGGCAAAAATGTCTACATTTACCCAAAATAAACAATTAGGCACACATAGCTTATTCTCTTGAAACAGGAACCCATCATGTCTAAAGAACTTACGATAATGGGTTTTTCTCATAAGCACGGCATTCCTTACAAAATTCATGGTCATCAGCATATAAATTTTTATTGCACTCAAACCCAAGCAATTTTGCATCAAGTGTAGAAAGTAATGCATACCTTCGAGAAAGTGCAACAGCGACCACATTCTCTTACCTTTCTTATACCGAATGACGTATGGAAACGTTTCGATGAACCCCACCCAACGAGCGTGCCTTTTGTTCAGCTTGTGTTGTCCCTTCAAGTGTTTCAAGGACTCATGATCCGTGTGAATCATGAACTCCTTTGATCATAGGTAGTGCTGCCATGTCTCTAAAGCTCGAACCAATGCATACACCTCCTTATCATACGTTGGATAGTTTAAAGCTGCCCCGCTTAGTTTTTCGCTGAAGTAAGCAATTGGTCGTCCTTCTTGCATAAGAACTGCGCCTACGCCAATTCCTGAAGCATCACATTCAATCTCAAACGTTTTTGAAAAGTTAGGTAAAGACAATAAAGGAGCGTTGGTCAACTTCTCTTTGAAATGCCTCCTCGTGTTCTTGTCCCCATTTAAATCCAATGTTCTTCTTGATCACTTCAGTAAGTGATGCGGCTAGATATTCCTCCTCAATATCTTCCTGCATATTAGCCCGGATCATAGCAATCTCCATCTCCTTGTGGTAATCTTCTACGCTTTGACTTTCTTGCATAAGACCTTGAAGCTTATTGTATATCTCTCGATAGTAGTAATTAGGAACGAACCGCTTTCTCATTACTGCTTTCATCTCCTCTCATGTCTCTATTGGTCGTTCTCTATTTCTTCTCCTGTTTGTAATAAACTGATCCCACCAAGTAATAGCATAGTCAGAAAATTCAATCACAGCTAATCTTACCTTCTTTGCTTCAGAATAGTTGTGGCAATCAAATATGAACTCCATCTTCTTCTCCCACTTAAGGTATGCTTCAGGATTAGTTTTACCTTGAAATGAAGGAATCTTCATCTTAATACCACCCAAGTTGTTATCTTCCCTATTTCTAGCTTCTCTAAACTGCCCTCCACGTCTCCTATGGTTAACAACTGAATATCGATTTTCATCTTCATCAAAACCAGTCCCATAAGACTCTTCATCTTCACCATTCACTGCCCTCGGCTGAACTCTTTCCCTTCTATGCATTTTAGGAGCATTTTTTGGATGCTTACTAAGTTTATGCTCCATCTTATCTAGCCGTTCATGAACCTGCTCGAGCTTCAACTTCATCACACGCTTCATCTCACTCATTATGGCATCCACTAGCAATTTCTGATCAGGCAAATATGTGGTAGCACTATTGCGAGACATGTTTCCTGCAAAACAAAGTTAGAAAAAAAGGACCTCACAATTCTCTCCCTTATGTGTTTACACTCAAGAATGTGAATCACTCTACGCTCGTGTTTTCACTCAAAATTTGTGGCCTCTAACCCTCAATTGTTCTCACCACTCTCACTTCTCTCACTCTGTAATTTCTCTTTCAGTTCTTTTAGAACTAAAACAAACAAAATACAGAATTTCCAATAACAATTCACCAAGAACTCATAAAGAAATTTCAGATCTGAAAGGAAGATTGCAAGGAACACGGGTGACAAAAGTTTTGGAAGTATGAAGTTATCAAAATTTCCACACACAAAAGATTGGTCTTTGGGGGGAGAATTTTCACACACACGAAAAAAGATAGATCTTTAGGGTGATGTGATTTGTTGTGCTAATTATAACCAAAATGAATGATAACAAAAAAAATTTCTGTTGAGTCCGATGTACCTTTTTTTTTTGTTTGGTTTTTTTCTTTCCTTTTTTCCTTCTTTTTTTTAAAACTTATTTTTTTGGATAATCAGCAACTGTATTTTTTATTGTAACGGAACGCTATTTCGAAACAAAATACGAACGAAAAAATTGATAAAGAAATTCGGCTAAACAAAGGTACGTAAACCGAATTTAGAGACTAAAAGAATGCTGAATAAAGAAAAGAAGGTTTTTTTTGTTTTAAAAGATAGGCAAACCTGATCTAGACTCAAAGATTTGATACCAAATGATGCAAAACCTGCCAGGAACGACGAGACCCCGATAACAAAGAGGAACCCAAGATCGTTCTATAATCAGAATTTGGATGGAGACCTCGACCCATTGTATGACAAAAGCAAGAACCTTGGTATAGAAGAACTCGACCCGTTGCTTATTGCGAACAAGAACCTTGGTTTAAGGAATACGTCACAAACGGTGGTGGAAATCTGTTTGATAAGTCGATGGTGAACGCCACGAAAAACTCCGATAAGTTCGAATAGTTCTTCAAAGAACCAAAGAGAAATTCTCTCAGAAATTTTACCGAAAAATCAATTCCCTTTTTCCATTGCTTAGATGCCTTTTAATAGGCTCAAAATTACAAGAAAAGTTCCTAAATTTTAGGCTAAAAGTATGGCTACGAATCAGCCCATTAATTGGCAGATCATTTGTAAACAAATAGAAAAGAAAAGTAATTATATCTGCATGCAAGCCTTCCAAAAATAGAAAAGGAAAGTAATCATATCGGCATGCAAGCCTTCCAAAAATAGAAAAGGAAAGTAACTTCTACGCATGCGAACCTTCCAAATAGAGTAGTTGGTATGCGAGCCTTCCAAATAGAGTATTGGGCATTCACACCTTCCAAAAAGATTAATCCTCCCCTCATATTTCTCCAAAACTCCCACGAATACTGTTTGAGTCTAAGAAATCAGAGACGGGTGCCATTACTTGTGTTTTGCATCCAAGAATAAATTCTTGTAGTTTGTCTGTAGAAAACGAAGGTGACGCACTATCGGATGCTCATGAATGAATACTTCGATAGCTTAAGGCCTAAAATGCCCTTCTTCATCCATTAGAGTGAGCTAGGGCAGGCAGAAAACGGAAAATACTTCAAACCTGTTACTATGGGCAACCATTGGGCAATTGAAATTGCGTGGGAATAGAGGAAAGAACCTCCTCTCCGCATAGAACACCGTTTTCTCACTATTTGTCCTCATATTCCTCCAAAAATCTCACGAATTCCGTGCGAGTCTCGGAAAGCAGAGATGTGTGCCATTGCTTATGTTTTGAATCCATGAGTTTAAATTCTTGTAGTTTTTCGGTAGAAAACGATGGTGATGCTCTATCGGAAGCTCATGAACAAAGATTTCAAATGTTTGAGCCTTACAATGCCGTCCTTCGTCCATTAGAGTGAGGTAGGGCAGCCAGAAGCTGAAAAATGTTTCAAACTTGCTATTTCAGGCTACCGTAGGGCAGTTCCAATTGAAATTTTGTGGGAATAAAGGAAACAACCTCCTCTCCACATAGAAACAAAGTTTACTCTCCATTTTTCTCATATTACTCCAAAACTCACACGAATTTCCTGTGAGTCACAGAAATCAGAGACATATGCAATTACTGGTGGTTTGAATCCAAGAGTAAATTTCGTGTAGTTTTTCCATAGAAAATAGTGGTGACGTACTATCGAAAGCTCGGAAACGAAGATTTCGATCGTTTGAGGCCTAGAATTCGCTCCTTCATCCATTAAAGAGAGCTAGGTCAGCCATAAACTAAAAAATGCTTCAAACCTTCAATTAAGGCAACCGTTGGGCAATTCCAATTGAAATTACATGGGAATAGAGTAAACAACCTCCTCTCCAAATAGAAACAACGTTTACTCTCCATTTGTCCTCATAATCCTCCAAAACTCCCACGAATTCCGTGCGAGTCACGGAAATCAGGGACGCGTGCCATTGCTTGTGTATTGAATCCAAAAGTAAATTCTTGGATGCTCATGAATGAAGATTTCGATAGTTTAAGGCCTAAAATACCCTTCTTCATCCATTAGAGTGAGCTAGGGCAGCCAGAAATCGAAAACCACTACAAACATGATATTTTGGGCAACCCTTGGGTAATTCCAATTGAAATAACATGGGAATAGAGTAAACAATATATAAAGTTTACTATCCAGTTGTCCTCAAATTCCTCCAAGAACTCGCTCGAAATCCGTGCGAGTCCCAGAAATCAAATACGGGGGCAATTGCTTGTGTTTTGAATCCCTGAGTAAATTCGTGTAGTTTTTCGATGGAAAACGATGGTGACGCATCATCGGAAGCTCAGGAACAAAGATTTAGATCGTTTGAGACCTAGAATGCCCTTCATCTGTTAGAGGTAGGTAGGGCAACCATAAATCAAAAAATGCTTCAAACCTGCTATTAAGGGCAACCATTGCGTAATTCCATTTGAAATTACGTGGTAATAGAGGAAACAACCTCCTCTCCGCATAGAAACAACTTTTACTCTCTATTTGTCCTTATATTCCTCCAAAACTTCCACAAAATCTGTTCGAGTCCCAGAAATCAGAGACGGGTGCAATTGCTTGTGTTTTAAATCCCAGAGTAAATTCATGTAGTTTTTCGGTAGAAAACAATGGTGACGCACTATCGAAAGCTCAGGGACGAAGATTTCGATCGTTTGAGGCTTGGAATCCTTTCCTTCATCCATTAGAGATAGCAAGGACATCCGGTAACCGAAAAATGATTCAAATCTTCTATTTTGGGAAATCGTTGGTCAATTACAATTGAAATTATGTGGGAATAGCGCAAACAACCTCCTCTCTAAATAGAAACAACATTTACTCTCCATTTGTCCTTTTATTCCTCCAAAACTACCACGAATTCTGTGCGAGTCCCAAAAATCAGAGACGGGTGCAATTGCTTGTTTTTGAATCCATGAGTAAATTCTTGTAGTTTTTGAAGAAAACGATGGTGACGCACTATCGGAAGCTTAGGAACAAATATTTCGATCGTTTGAGGCCTAGAATGCCATCCTTCATCCATTATAGTGAGTTGGGACAGCCAGAAACCAAGAAATGCTTCAAACATGCTATTTTGGTAACCACTGGGCAAATTCCAATTGAAACTACATGGGAATAGAGGAAACAACATCCTCTCTACAGAGAAACAATGTTTACTCTCTATTTGTCTTCATATTCCTCTAAAACTCACACGAATTCCGTGCGAGTCCCAGAAATTAGAGACGGATGCAATTGCTAGTGTTTTGAATCCAAGAGTAAATTCGTGCAGTTTTTCTGTAGAAAACGATGGTGACACACTTTTGGAAGCTTGGAACGAAGATTTCGACCGTTTGAGGCATTGAATGCCCTCCTTCATCCATTCGAGAGAGCAAGGGCAGTCAGAAACCAAAAAATGCTTTAAACGTTCTATTTTGGAGAACTGTTGGGTAATTCCAATTGAAAATTACCTGGGAATAGAATAAACAACCCCCTCTCCGCATAGAAACATAGTTTACTCTCCATTTCTCCTCATATTGCTCCAAAACTCCCAAGAAATCTGTGCAAGTCCTAGAAATCCGAGACGGGTGCAATTGCTTGTGTTTTGAATCCAAGAGTAAATTCGTGTAGTTTTTCGGTAGAAAACGATAGTGACTCAGTATTGGATGCTCAGGAACGAATATTTCAATTGTTTGAGACCTAAAATGCCATCCTTCATCCATTAGAGTGAGCTAGGGCCGCTAGAAACTGAAAAATGCTGCAAACCTGCCCTTATGGGCAACCATTGGGCAATTGCAATTGAAATTTCGTGGGAATAGAGGAAATGACCTCCTCTCCACATAGAAACAATATTTTACTCTCCATCTGTCCTCATATTCCTCCAAAACGTCCACGAATTCCGTTCGAGTCACAGAAATCAAAGACGGGTGCAGTTGCTTGTGTTTTGAATCCCAGAGTAAATTCGTGTAGATTTCAGTAGAAAATGATGATGACGTACTATCGAAAGCTCGGAAACAAAGACTTCGATCGTTTAAGTCATAGAATGCCCTCCTTCATCCATTAGAGAGAGCTAGGGTAGCCAGAAACTGGAAAATGCCTCAGACCTTCTATTATGGGCAACCGTTGGGCCATTCCAATTGAAATTTCGTGAAAGTAAACAACATCCTATCTGCATAGAAACAATATTTACTCTCCATTTGTCCTCAAATTCCTCCAAAACTCCCACAAATTCCGTCCGAGACCCAGAAGTCACAGACGGGGGGCCATTGCTTGTGTTTTGAATCCTTTACTAAATTTTTTTAAGTTTATGGTAGAAAACAATGGTGACTTACTATGGATGCTCAGGAATGAAGACTTCGATTGTTTGAGGCCTAGAATGCACTCCTTTATCTAGTAGAGTGAGCTAGACAGAAACCAAAAAATTCTTCAAACCTATTTTGGGCACCGTTGGGCAATGCCAATTGAAATCAATTTGGAATAGAGTAAATAACCATCACTTCAAATAGAGACAATGTTTATTCTCCTTTTGTACACATATTCCTCCAAAACTCGCACGAAATCCGTGCGAGTCCCAGAAATCAGAGACGAGTGCAAATTTCTTGTGTTTTGTATCCTAGAGTAAATTACAGTAGTTTTTCGGTAGAAAACGATGGTGACGCACTATCGGAAGCTCAGGGACAAATATTTCGGTCGTTTGAGGCATAAAATGCCCTCCTTCATCTATTAGAGAGAGCTAGGGCAGCCAGAAACCGAAAAAAATGCTTCAATCCTTCTTTTTTGGGCAACCATTGGGAAGTACAAAATGAAATTGCATGGGAATTGAGTAAACAACATCCTCTCAAAATAGAAACAATGTTTACTCTTCATTTGTCCTTATATTCCTCCAAAACGCGCATGAAATCTGTGTGAATCCCAGAAATTAGAGACGGGTGCAATTGCTTGTGTTTTCAATCCCAGCGCAAATTCGTGTAGTTTTTCAGTAGAAACGAAGGTGACACACTATCGAAAGCTCAGGGACGAAGATTTCGATCGTTTGAGGCATAGAATGCCATCATTCATCCATTAGAGAGAGATAGAGCAGCTAGAAATCGAAAAATACTTCAAACATTCTATTTTGGCTAATCGTTGGGCAATTACAGTTGAAATTACGTGGGAATAGAGTAAATAACCTCCTCTCCGCATAGAAACAACATTTACTCTCCATTTTTCATATTCCTCCAAAACTCCCACGAAATCCATGTGAGTGCTAAAAATCAGAGAAGGGTGCAATTGCTTGTGTTTTGAATCCCAGATTAAATTCGTGAAATTTTTCGGTAGTAAACGATGGTGACGCACTATTGGAAGCTTAGGAACAAAAATTTCGATCGTTTAAGGCCTAGAATGCCCTTCTTCATCTATTAGAGTGAGATAGGGCAGTCAGAAACCGAAAAATGCAACAAACTTACTATTTTAGGTACCGTTGGGTAATTCTAATTGAAATTACGTGGGAATAGAGGAAACAACCTCCATACCTCTTAGTAACAACGTTTACTCTCGATTTTTCCTCATATTCCACAAAACTCCCAGAAATCAGAGACAGTTTCCATTGTATGTGATTTGAATTCAAAAGTAAATTCTTGTAATTTTTCGGTAGAAAACGATGGTGACACGCTATCGCTCAAGAACGAAGATTTCTATTGTTCGAAGCCTACAATGACTTCCTTTGTCCATTAGAGTGAGCTAGAGCAGCCAGAAACCGAAAAATGCTTCAAACTTGCTATTTTGGGCCACTGTTGGGTAATTCCAATTGAAATTTCGGGGGAATAGAGGAACAACCACTTCCCTGCATAGAAACAACGTTTACTCTCCATTTGTCCTCATATTCCTATAAAACTCCCACGAATTCTGTGCGAGTCCCAGAAATCAGAAACGGGTGCAATTACCTTGTGTTTGAATCAAAGAGTAAATTCGTGTAGTTTTTCGGCAGAAAACGATGGTGACACACTTTCGGAATCTCAAAAACAAAGATTTCGATCGTTTAAGGCCTAGAATGCATACCTTCACCATTAGAGAGAGCTAGGACAGCCAGAAACTGAAAAATGCTTCAAACCTTCTATTTTCGGCAACCGTTGGCCAATTCCAATTGAAATTACTTGGGAATAAAGTAAACAGCCTCCACTCTGCCTAGAAACAATGTTTACTCTCCATTTATCCTCATATTCCTATAAAACTCCCATGAATTCTGTGCGAGTCCCAGAAATCAGAAACGGGTGCAATTACCTTGTGTTTTGAATAAAAGAGTAAATTCGGGTAGTTTTCGGCAGAAAACGATGGTGACACACTTTTGGAAGCTCAAAAAACAAAGATTTCGATCGTTTAAGGCCTAGAATGCATACCTTCACCATTAGATAGAGCTAGGGCAGCCAGAAACTGAAAAATGCTTCAAACCTTCTATTTTCGGCAACCGTTGGCCAATTCCAATTGAAATTACTTGGGAATAGAGTAAACAGCCTCCACTCTGCCTAGAAACAATGTTTACTCTCCATTTATCCTCATATTTGTCCAAAACTCTCACGAATTCCGAGCGTGTCCCAGAAATCAGAGACAGACACCAGAAATCAGAAAACACTGCTTCATTCACATCAAGCTTCCTCTCTTCCTCCATTGGAGAGTCCACAGGGCCACCAGCCTTCTTAACCCCCTTCGCAGAATTCTCTTCAGATTGATGGAAAGGACAAACATCTTGGGACCAAACCTCCCACATTTAAAACATATCAGCCCCAACCCTTCAAATTGCACCGATTGCCATCTCCCTTCAATCTGAACTCTGGATATCAATGGCTTGCTCAAATCGATTTCAACACAAACCATAGCAAAACGAGCTTTCATGACCATCCGAGGATGAGAATCAAATTTAATGGCCTTGCCAACGCAATTCCCCAAAGCCGTCAGCATTTTTTCGTCATAGTACTCCATTGGAAGGAACGGGAAGCGAACCCACACCGATGTCGACCCAATCTCAGCACTAGTCGGTGAAATTTCTGGTACCCCACCTTTGCACTGTCAGATAGTGACCGAATGTCATCTAAGGACCTTCTTCAGGCGCAAACCTGAGGTCTTCATCACAATTACACTTAATCATCACAAACCCCTCTCCAAGCTCAATAAATTCCAACTCTCCTTTTGGTTTCCACATCACAGATAATTTTGATTCCATCATCCTAATCGTGATGTTGCGCCCAAGTAATTTAACTATCACCGCATTCTGATATTTCCGACGAAGCTTCTCCTTAAACTCTGGCGACAGCTGAACTCTGCTCTAAGCACCCACACTGGATATAACCACCACCTCCTCCAAATCAGACGAACCAAAATCACCCGATGCCCTCGACTCCTCTGCAACCTTCGAACCAAAACATACTTCCTTGAAAGATCTCACTGCCGGAGATCCAAGCCCACCCGCTGACGATGATCCCTCTTCCTTCTTCCCCTTAGCCGCTCTACTCTTCTTCGTGCGGCGTTGAAGAAGATCCTCCTCCTCAATTGATCTTCCCCAGTCTTCAGCCACCGAACGCCCCCAATTTTCTAGCCCTAACATCACTCAGATTCAAAAAGCTCTACAGGTGCAAGTTATCGAACCGTGTGCCATTCTCCTCATTTTAAACAATCATCTCTTCAAATAGAAACAATGTTTACTCTCCATTTGTCCTTATATTCTTATAAAACTCGTACGAAATACGTGAGAGTCCCAGAAATCAGAGACAAATGCAATTGCTTGTGTTTTGTAAACTAGAGTAAATTAATGTATTTTTTCGGTAGAAAACGATGGTGACACACTATCGGAAGCTCAGTGACAAAGATTTCGATCGTTTGAGGAACATAATGCCCTCCTTTATCCATTAGAGAGAGCTAGGGCAGCCAGAAACCGAAAAATGCTTCAAACATGCTTTTATGGGCAACCATTGGCAGTTCCAAATGAAATTGCATGGGAATAGAGTAAAAACCTCCTCTCCAAAAAGAAACAATGTTTACTCTTCATTAGTCCTCATATTCCTCCAAAACTCGCATGAAATCTGTGTGAGTCCCAAAAATCAGAGACGGGTGCAATTGCTTGTGGTTTGAATCCCAGAGTAAATTCGTGTAGTTTTTCGGTAGAAACAATGGTGACACTATCGAAAGATCTGGGATGAAGATTTCGATCGTTTGAGGCACATGATGCCCTCCTTAATCCATTAGAGAGATAGGGTAGCTAGAAACTGAAAAATGCTTCAAACATTCTAATTTGGGCAACCGTTGGGCAATTACAATTGAAATTATGTGGGAATAAAGTAAATAACCTCCTCTCTGCATAGAAACAACATTTACTCTCCATTTTTCATATTCCTCCAAAACTTCCATGAATCCATGTGAGTGCCAGAAATCAGAGAAGGGGGCAATTGCTTGTATTTTGAATCCCAAATTAAATTCGTTTAGTTTTTCGGTAGAAAACGATGGTGACGCACTATCGAAAGCTTAGGAACAAAGATTTCGATCGTTTGAGACCTAGAATGCCCTCCATCATTGATTGGAGTGACCTAAGGCAGTCAGAAACCGAAAAATGCTTCAAACCTGCTATTATGGTCAACCATTGGGCAATTCCAATTGAAATTCGGTGGAATAGATGAAACAACCTCCTCTCCACACAGAAACAACGTTTACTCTCAATTTGTCCTTATATTCCTCCAAGACTCCCACAAAATCCGTGCGAGTCCATGAAATCAGAGACGTGTGCAATTGCTTGTGTTTCGAATCCAAGAGTAAATTCTTGTATTTTTTTGTAGAAAACAATTTTGACGCACTATAAGCTCAAGAACGAAGATTTCAATCGTTTGAGCCCAAGAATGTCCTCCATCATCCATTATAGTGAGTTAGGGCAGCCAGAAACCGAAAAATGCTTCAAACTTGCTATTATGGGTAACCGTTGGGCAATTCCAATAGAAATTACGTGGGAATAGAGGAAGCAAACTCCACTCCGCTTAGAAACAACGTTTACTCTCCATTTGTCCTCGTATTCCACCAAAACTACCACGAATTTTGTGCGAGTCCCAGAAATCAGAGACGGTTGCCATTGTTTGTGTTTTGAATCCAAGAGTAAATTCATGTAGTTTTTCGGCAGAAAACGATGGTGACGTGCTATCGGAAGCTCAAGAACGAAGATTTCAATTGATTGAGGCCTACAATATTCTCCTTTGTCCATTAGAGTAAGCTAGGGCAGCCAGAAACAGAAAAATGCACTTGCTATTTTGGACAACCGTTGGGTAATTCCAATTGAAATTGCGAGGAAATAGAGGAAACAATCACCTCTCTGCATAGAAACAACGTTTACTCTCCATTTGTCCTCATAATCCTACAAAACTCTCACGAATTCTGTGCGAGTCCCAAAAATCAGAGATGGGTACAATTGCCTTGTATTTTGAATCCAAGAGTAAATTCGTGTAGTTTTTCGGGTAGAAAACGTTGGTTCCACACTATCGAAAGCTTGAAAACAAAGATTTCGATCGTTTAAGGCCTAGAATGCACTCCTTCATCCATTAGAGATAGCTAGGACAGCCAGAAACTGAAAAATGCTTCAAACCTTCTATTTGGGAAACCGTTGGGCAATTCCAATTGAAATTGCGTGGAAATAGAGTAAACATCATCCAATCCACCTAGAAACAACGTTTTACTCCATTGGTCTTCAAATTCGTCCAAAACTCCCACGAATTCCGTGCGAGTCCCAGAAATCAGACACGTATGTCATTTCTTGTGTTTTGAATCCAAGAGTAAATTATTGCAGTTTTCGGTAGAAAACAATAGTGACGCACTATCAGAGGCCCAAGAACAAAGATTTCGATTGTTTAAGGCCTTGAATGCCCTCCTTCATCCTATATAGTGAGCTAGGGCAGCTAGAAACCGAAAAATGCTTCAAACCTGCAATTATGGGCAACCATTAGGCAATTCCAATTGAAATTGCGTGGGAAAAGAGAAAACAAACTCATCTCCGTATAGAAACAACGTATACTCTTCATTTGTCCTCATATTCCTCCAAAACTCCCACAAATTCAGTACAAATCCCAGAGATCAACGATGGGTGCCATTGTTTGTGTTTTGAATCCAAGAGTAAATTATTGTAGTTTTCGGTAGAAAACGATTGTGATGCACTATCGGAAGCTCATGAACAATGATTTCAAATGTTTGAGCCCTAAAATGTCGTCCTTAGTCCATAAGAGTGAGCTAGGGCAACCAGAAGTCAAAAAATGCTTCAAACCTGCTATTATGGGCAACCGTTGGGCAGTTCAAATTGAAATTTTGTGGGATTAGAGGAAACAACCTCCTCTCCACATAGAAACAACGTTTACTCTCCATTTGTCCTCATATTCCTCAAAAATTCACACGAATACCATGCGAGTCCCAAAAATCAGAGACATGTGCAATTACTTGTGTTTTGAATCCAAGAGTTTATTTCGTGTAGTTTTTCCGTGGAAAACATTGGTGACACATTATCGGGAGCTCGGGAACAAATATTTCGATTGTTTGGGGCCTATAATTCCCTCCTTCATCTATTAGAGAGAGCTAGGTCAGTCATAAACCGAAAAATGCTTCAAACCTTCTATATTGGACAACCGTTGGGCAATTCTAATTGAAATTACCTGGGAATAGAGTAAACAACCTTCTCTCCACATAGAAAAAACGTTTACTCTCCTTTTGTCCTCATATTCCTCCAAAACTCCCACGAATTCCATGCGAGTCCCAGAAATCAGAGGGATGCCGTTACTTGTGTTTTGAATCCAAGAGTAAATTCTTGTAGTTTTTCGATAGAAAATGATGGTGATGCACTATCGGATGCTCATGAATGAAGACTTCGATAGTTTAAGGCCTAAAATGCCCTTCTTCATCCATTAGAGTGACTTGGGCAGCCAGAAACCGAAAAATGCTTCAAACCTGCTATTTTGGGCAACCGTTGGGTAATTAATTTCAGTTGAAATTACGTGGGGAATAGAGTAAACAACCTCCTCTCCGCCTTGAAATAACGTTTACTCTCCATTGTTTCTCATATTCATCCAAAACTCGCTCGAAATCCGTGCGAATCCCAGAAATTAGAGACGGGTGCAATTTCTTGTGTTTTGAATCCCTAAGTAAATTTGTGTAGTTTTTGGTAGAAAATGGCAGTGACGCACTATCGGAAGCTCATGAACGAAGAATTCGATCGTTTGAGGCCTAGAAAGCCCTCCTTAATCCATTGCTGTGTGCTAGGGCAGCCAGAAACCGATAAATGCTTCAAACTGGCTATTTTGGGTAACCGTTGGGCAATTCCAATTGAAATTTTGTGGGAATAGAGGAAATAACTCATGCAAATCATAGCACAACTTCAAAGGATCCAGATCAAGTGTCAATTGGACCAGTTACGCATTCGCGAGCAAAGAGGTTCAAAGATGTACTCATCGGGCTGATTCAAGATATCTGGGCTCAAGCAAATTCATGGAGGCCCATTGAGCATGAGCCATGTGTTCAACAAAGATGGCTCAACATGATTCAAGTTCTAGAAGAATCCAACCATAGGTACCTTAAATCTGAAAGTAAATTGGCATGTGGAGGATTAATCTTTTTCGAATGTTTGAATGCCCAATACTTTATTTGGAAGGCTCGCATGCCAAATACTCTATTTGGAAGGCTCGAATGCGTGGAATTACTTTCCTTTTCTATTTTTGAATGGCTTGCATGCCGAGAAATTACGTTCCTTTTTCTATTTATTGGAACGCTTGCAGGCCGAGATAATTTCTTTCATTTTCTATTTTTGGAAGGCTTGCTGGCTGAGATAATTACTTTTGTTTTCTATTTGTTGGCATGTGATCAACCAATTACTGGGTTGATTTGTAGCCATAATTTTAGCCTAAATTTTAGGAACTTTCCTTGTAATTTTGAGCATATTAAAAGGTCTCTAAGCAATGGAAAATGAAGTGGATTTTTCGGTAAAATTTCTGAGAGAATTTCTCTTTGGTTCTTTGAAGAACTATTCGAACTTGTCGGAGTTTTCCATGGCGTTTACCATCGACTTATCAAACGGATTTCCACCACCGTTTGTGGCGTCTTACTTAAACCGAGGCTCTTGTTTGCAATGAGCAACAGGTCGAGGTCATCTATACCGAGGTTCTTGATTTTGTCGTTCAACAGGTCGAGGTCTCCATCAAAATTATGATTATAAAACGATCTTGAGTTCCTCTGCGTTGTCCGGTCTCGTCGTTCTTGGCCGGGTTCGCATCATTTGGTATCAAAGCTTTCAGTCTATATCAGGTTTGCCTATCTTTTTAAAAAAACCATTTCTTTTCTTTATTCTATATTCTTTTAGTCTCTAAATTCGGTTTACGTACCCTTGTTTTGCTGAATTTCTTTATCCATTTTTCGTTTGTATTTTGTTTTGAAATATCGTTCCTTTACTATCAAAAATACAATTACTGATTATCCAAAAAAACGTTCAATAAGGCAAACAAAAAGAAGAGGTAAAAAAAGAAGAAGGAAAAAAAACCAAACAAAAAAAAGTACATCGGACTCAATAAAATTTTTTTTGTTATCATTCATTTTGGTTCTAATTAGCACAACAAATCACATCACCCTAAAGATCTATCTTTGTGTGTGTGTGTGAAAATTCTCCCTCCAAAGAACAATCTTTTTTTGTGGAAATTTTGATAATTTCAAACTATCAAAAGTTTTAGTCACCTATGTTTCTTGTAATCTTTCTTTCAGATCCCAAATTCCTTTATGAGTTCTAGGTGAATTGCTATTGAAAATTCTGTGTATTGTTTGTTTTAGTTCCAAAAGAACTAAAAGAGAAATTACAGAGTGAGAGAAGTAAGAGTGGTGAGAACAATAGAGGGTTAGAGGCCACAAATTTTGAGTGAAAAACACTTTTTGGATAAGGTAAGTATTTTAACCAAAAAACCAATATACACAGGCACATGTATGACCTTGAAAATAAAGTTAGGAACAGACCCCCTAACAATAATAGAAACCTAGACAGCTGGTACAAATATTACCAGTGCCTTACAGTAAAACACAACTCAAAAACCCAAAACTAATCAAAAACACTATTTGAAAATCCCCAAAAGCATTGGAGCCCTTTGTTCTCCATGGATGCAGCCACCCCTTGTAAGGATTCAACACGAGTAAAACACGAGCATAGAGTGATTCACATTCTTGAGTGTAAACACGTAAGGGAGAGAATTGTGATGCCCTTTTTTTCTAACATTGTTTTGTAGGAAATATGTCTTGCAATAGTGCTACCACAGATTTGCCTGATCAGAAATTGCAAGTGGATGCCATAATGAGTAAGATGAAGCGTGTGATGAAGTTGGAGCTTGAGCAAGTTCATAAACTGTTAGATAAGATGGAGGATAAACTTAGTGAGCAGCCACAAAATGCTTCTAATATGCATAGAAGGGAAAGAGTTCAGCCGAGGGCAGTAATGGGAGAAGATGAAGAGTCTTACGGGACTGGTTTTGATGAAGATGAAAATCGATATTCATGCCGATATAATTACTTTCATATTCTATTTTTGATGAAGATGAAGAGTTCAGCCTTTTCTATTTTTGGAAGGCTTGCATGCCGATATAATTACTTTCCTTTTCTATTTTTGGAAGGCTTGCATGCCGATATAATTACTTTCCTTTTCTATTTTTGGAAGTCTTGCATGCAGATATAATTACTTTCCTTTTCTATTTGTTGGCAAGTGATCATCCAATTAATGGGCTGATTCGTAGCCATAATTATAGCCTAAATTTAAGGAACTTTCCTTGTAATTTTGAGCCTATTAAAAGGCATATAAGCAATGGAAAAAAGAAGTTGATTTTTCGATAAAATTTCTGAGATAATTTCTATCTGGATCTTTGAAGAACTATTCGAACATATCGGAGTTTTTCCGTGGCGTTCACCATCGACTTATCAAACGGATCTCCACCACCATTTATGGAGTCTTCCTTAAACCGAGGTTCGTGTTCGCAATAAGCAACGGATAGAGGTCATCTATACCAAGGTTCTTGCTTTTGCCGTACAACGGGTCGAGGTCTCCATCCAAATTCTGATTATAGAACGATCTTGGGTTCCTCTTCGTTGTCGGGTCTCGTCTTCCTGGCGGGGTTCGCATCATTTGGTATTAGAGCTTTGAGTCTAGATCAAGTTTGCCTATCTTTTAAATAAAAAACCTTTCTTTTCTTTATTCTGTATTCTTTTCGGTTTACATACCCTTGTTTAGCAGTATTTCTTTATCCGTTTTTTTCGTATCTTGTTTCGAAATATCGTTCCTTTACTATCAAAAATATAGTTGCTGATTATAAAAAAAAGTTTCCAAAAAAAGCAAAAACAGAAGAAGTAGATAAGAAGAAAAAAAGAAGGAAAAAAACCAAACAAAAAAAGGTACATCGGATTCAACAAAAAAATTTTTTAACACTCATTTTGGTTATAATCAGCACAACAAATCACATCACCCTATAGATCTATCTTTTTGTTTGTGTGAAAATTCTCCCTCCAAAGACCAATCTTTTTGTGGAAATTTGGATAATTTTAGACTTCCAAAATTTTATCACCCGTGTTTCTTGTAATCTTCCTTTCAGATCCGAAATTCCATTATGAGTTCTTGGTGAATTGTTATTGGAAATTCTGTGTATTGTTTGTTTTAGTTCCAAAAGAATTGAAAGAGAAATTACAGTGTGAGAGAAGTAAGGGTGGTGAGAAAAATAGAGGGTTAGATGCCACATATTTTCAGTGAAAAACACGAGCATAGAGTGATTCACATTCTTGAGTGTAAAACGTAAGGGAGAGAATTGTGAGGTCTTTTTTCCTAACTTTGTTTTGCAGGAAACATATCTCGCAATAGTGCTACCACAGATTTGCCAGATCAGAAATTGCTAGTGGAGGCCATAATGAGTGAGATGTAGCGTGTGATGAAGTTGGAGCTCGAGCAGGTTCATGAACGGCTAGATAAGATGGAGGATAAACTTAGTGAGCAGCCACAAAATGCTCCTAACGTGCATAGAAGGGAAAGAGTTCAGCCGAGGGCAGTGAATGGTGAAGATGAAGAGTCTTATGAGACTGGTTTTGATGAAGATGAAGATCGATATTCAGTTGTTAACCATAGGAGACGTGGATGGCGGTTTAGAGAAGCTAGAAATAGGGAAGATAACAACTTGGGTGGTATTAAGATGAAGATTCCTTCATTTCAAGGTAAAACTGATCCTAAAGCATACCTTGAGTGGGAGAAGAAGATGGAGTTCATATTTGACTACCGCAACTATTCTGAAGCAAAGAAGGTAATATTAGCTGTGATTGAATTTTCTGACTATGCTATTACTTGGTAGGATCAGCTTGTTACAAACAGGAGAAGAAGTAGAGAACGACCAATAGAGACATGGGAAGAGATGAAAGCAGTAATGAGAAAGCGGTTCGTTCCTAGTTACTACTATCGAGAGATATAAAATAAGCTTCAAGGTCTTCTGCAAGGAAGTCATAGCGTAGAAGATTACTACAAGAAGATGGAGATTGCTATGATCCGGGCTAATGTGGAGGAAGATAGAGAGGCTACAATGGCTAGGTTCTTACATGGATTAAATCGGGAAATCCATGATAAGGTAGAGATGCAGCATTATGTGGAGTTGGAAGACATGGTGCACATGGCCATCAAAGTGGAGAAACAACTCAAGAGGAGGGGTGGATCAAGTACAGCCCATAACTCAGGTTTTACATCTTGGAAACCTAGTTATACAAAGAAGATGGACAAGCCACAAATGCCCAAACCCGAGCCTAAGTCTGAGAATATCCGTCTCATTTCTCAAGGTAAATCTGACCCTTCAACCTCTAGATATCGTGACATTAAATGTTTTAAATGCCAAGGCAGGGGACATATGGCAAGTCAATGCCCAAATAGGCAGGTCATGGTGTTACAAGACAATGATGAAATTGTCACCGACAATGATGATTCTGACCATGATGACATGCCACTATTAGAGGATGATCATGAGGCAGATTATCTAGCCCCTGATGCTTTAAATTGGTGGCAAGGAGAGCATTGAGCCTGCAAGCAAAAGGAGTTGAAGAAGTGCAACGGGAGAACATCTTTCACACCAGGTGCTACATCAAAGATAAGGTATGTAGTATGATTATTGATTGTGGTAGCTGTACTAATGTTGCAAGTACAACAATGGTGGATAAATTGGGACTGCCCATACGAAAGCATCCAAGATCATACAAGTTGCAATGTTTAAATGATAGTGGTGAAGTAAGGGTGAACAAGCAGGTGTTAGTTGCATTCCAGATTGGTAAATATGAAGATGAAGTATTATGTGATGTAGTACCAATGCAAGCGGGACACTTGTTGCTAAGGCGTCCATGGCAGTTTGATAGGCGTGTGAAACATGATGGCTTTACGAACAAATACTCGTTTGTACTTAATCAACGACCAATCACTCTTGTACCATTGACACCACATCAAGTTTATGAGGATCAAGCGAGATTGCAAAAAGAAAGTGATTAAAAGAAAGAGAGTGACCAAAATAAAGAGAGTGAACAAAAGAAAAGGAGTGAAAAT
Source organism: Scilla litardierei (assembly GCA_030789695.1). Taxonomy (NCBI): domain Eukaryota; kingdom Viridiplantae; phylum Streptophyta; class Magnoliopsida; order Asparagales; family Asparagaceae; genus Scilla; species Scilla litardierei. The sequence continues at coordinate 68,701,884 of CM061132.1, forward strand.
CAGAGAGAGGCCGGAAAAATGAGAGAGAAAAAGAAAATCAAAATTCGGCCATTGAGAGAAAATCAGAGAGAAAACAAACGAATTTCTTTGCAAAAATGAGTGAAGTTAAGAGAGCAATGTTTTCAAATCAGCCGATGATTTTACTTTTGTACAAAGAGGCATTTTTAAATACTAACCAACTTGACCTTGCTTTGCCTAGTTCTGTTGTTTCTCTTTTGTAGGAATATGGGGATGTTTTTCCTGAAGAAATACCACATGGGTTACCTCCAATCCGAGGGATTGAACATCAGATTGATTTTGTTTCCGGTGCGGCGATTCCAAACCGACCAGCCTATAGGAGCAATCCCGGGGAGACAAATGAACTTCAACGACAGGTAAGTGAGTTATTGGAGAAAGGGCACGTAAGGGAACGCATGAGCCTATGCGCTGTTCCAGTTTTACTTGTACCTAAGAAGGATGGGACATGGAGTATGTGTGTTGATTGTCGAGCCATCAACAACATAACGGTAAAGTATCGTCATCCTATTCCTCGCCTAGATGATATATTAGATGAGCTGCATGGTTCTTGTGTGTTTTCTAAAATTGATTTAAAAATGGTTATCATCAGATTAGAATGAAAGAAGGGGATGAATGGAAAACTGCTTTTAAAACAAAATATGGTTTATATGAATGGCTAGTTAAGCCTGTTGGTTTAACTAATGCTCCGAGCACTTTTATACGACTTATGAATCATGTTTTGCGTGCATTTATCGACAGATTTGTTGTTGTTTACTTAGATGATATACTCATTTATAGCAAAAACTTGGATGATCATGTAGTACATTTGAAATCTGTTTTAAATGTTCTTAGAAAAGAAAAGTTATTTGCTAACATGAAGAAGTGTATTTTTTGCACAGTAAGCTTGTATTTCTGGGATTTGTTGTTATGCACAAGGTATACTGACCGACGCCCCGCTTGCGTCGCGGCGGCGCGGTGTCGTTTACCGCAAGTTTCACGGTTAGTGTAGGGTGCGGGAATATCGAACTCAGGGAGGCGAGGTTGTGCTTGGGTCAGGTAGGACCTAAATCACCCCGAGGGGCGAGCTAGCCCGAATCGGTGGTTGGTTGTCACAAAAGGGGATAAAAGCGTAAGAACGAAAAGAAAGTAAACCCGGGACTTTGGTTTCCAACCCGACGAGAGACTCTCGCTGATACGGCCTACGGGTATGGATAGCGATCGGGATTAGGGTCTAATGGTGGGACGTTGCCTCTGAAAGTGGTACCCGGCGTCCCATGGGCCCGATATTCCGGTCGGTGCCCAGGATGATACACCGGACTTCCCGGATTTGATCAGTGGGCACTCCCGTGTCCATTAACACTGATCGATCCCGGGAGCACTAAGTCCGCAACGATATCTCCCAACGTCTCATCCTGCCGCTCCCGCGTGCTAGGATTTGGCGTCTACGCTAAAGGCGTGAGCTATGGCTAGGGAGTCAACCGCCAAGTTTATTCCCCCTTGGCCCGACGGTCAAAGGCGGTCTTTTTCCCGCCGATGACAATGAAACGCCCCGCGTAACCGTTAGATTCCTACTCCCTATCGATTTCCTAACCCTATGGACGCATCAGGAAGAGCCCCCGAAGGGGTTTTCACCAAAATCCCAGATTTGGGAACTACTCACAAAAATTCATGAAAAAGCAATCTAAATGAAATTTAACCGTTGAAATCATAATCGGACAATTGCAATGCGGAAGTAAAGGAGTAATAAAGACAATACTAAAATTTTAGAAAGATCTGAAAACTTACAAATGAGTAACAATTACAGCCGTCACTAGGAAATAAAACAGTAGAAAAACAGCAACTCCCCGTTTCTGGAACCCTAGGGGCTCTATATATAGGCCGTCGCATCAACCGATCGGTTGACAAGTCAACCGATCGGTTGATCCGTTACAAATAAATATCAGAAAACGGCGAGTTTTCACCCGATCACATGAACCGATCGGGTGAGTTCTTGAGCGACCGGTTGGATCTTGGAGCGGTCGGGTGAATCGGCCGGTTCGACGTCCGTGTCTTCAGCTCATCTTTCTCAGCTACAGATGAACCGATCGGGTGAGAGTCACCCGATCGGTTGGCGCTTTGCTTCGAGAAAACAGAGAATAGCCCCCGCTGAACCGGTCTGTGAACCGGTCGGGTGACTTCGTTGTGAGCTGCGGCGGAGACCGGTTGGTGCACGCGTGCATCACCCGATCGGTTGGAGATGACCAACCGACCGGGTGAGGGGCTGAAAGATGAATACTTCGCCGTTTGACCCCCTGGATCACGCGTGACTTCTCCCGTTGCTCCGGGGACTTGGGATATCATCGTAAAACGTCCCCTACATGGTCGAACTCCTGCAATCATGGACAAACAAAGAAAAGTGAAAGAAAACGGGAAAATATACGAAAACGAATAAGAGACGGCGGAAAACACGGAGAAACACAAAAGAAAACGTGCGTGAATATATAAAATATAAGCGCACGTCAAAATCCCCCAAGCTGAACTCTTCCTCGTCCTCGAGGAAGACGAGTGAGAGTAGGAGCTCGGAAGGGGAAAATAGAGAGGAAGAAAGAAAAAGAAAACTCTAAGCCCTAGATCGCCCATCAGAGCCAACAAAATCAAAAACCACTCACCTAGCAAGCAAACGCCAAATCACACCACTAAACCTAGGAAAGCGAGTCCAAATAAGTGTCGTGGGTCCACGCAGTGAAGCGCGAGTGAGCGTGGTCGTGTGCTAGCAAATGGTGATGCTTTCTACGATGTGCTACGAGGCTCGATATACACAAATCCAAGATATGACCCAAATATCGAATCGAATTGAATAAAGCGGCGAATGTAAGTTCAAGCATGCATGAGAATAGAGAGAATAGAAGCGTATCATGCATCGGGGACTCCACAACTAGGGTTAAGGAAATCACGCCACTATAGCCTAGATACTAGCTAAAAGGTTCCCAAGCCAAGTGTTTTCGATAACGACGGGGGTTGAGATGATGTGGAGAAGAACACTCGGTGCAAATTCTCGCCTTCCCTTTATTCTTGGCAAGTATGAAAATATTCACACGGGAATTTTTTTGGGTTTTGGGTATTTGCATATTTTTTTGGCTTTTTGGCTATACAATCTTTTTTCTTTTCTTTTCTTTTTGGGTTTTTCTTTTCTTTTCTCCTTTTTTTTGGATTTTTGGGATATTGGCTATACACATGTGTACTCTCCCAAGTGGGAGAACGGTACACGACGAGGGGATTTGCACCAAGTAAAACAAAAAAAAAAGTCGAAATCTAAACACTCGGGCAAAGGAGACTATTGTTGCTAAATAGAGCTTAGGCTAAATGGGGTATCCTAGTCCTTAGTTGTGGAATCCCGACGCATGCGAATTGAAGTATACGATATAAATAGCATGCATATAGAAGCAGACATTAGAAGCAAACCGCATATTCAAATCGGAGCATGACAATCTAGGGGTCATTCCTGAACCGGTATATAAAGTAAAACCACAAAGCAGAAGCGCACCAAATGCTAGTCACGACACACGACTCACAAAAAGCTAAGTGGATCCACGATGCGTGAAAATGCAAGAGGACTCGAAATCCTAGGGTTAGTGAGTGTGATTATCGATGCAATGCTAGGTGTGTGTGACTTTGTGGCGATTCATCATAGGATTCATTTCTAGGAGAAAGAGCTAAAGAAAGAAGGAAAAAGAAAAAAGAAAAACACGATGGAAAACGACTCAAATAACGTAGAAAAATAACACAAATGACGCACGAAGTGCGACTCCCCCAAGCTGAAACTTGCATTGCCCTCAATGCAATAAGAGTGAGTACGGGAGGGCAATGAAAATGGGTGGGGATACGCACAGACACGAAAAGAAATGAAAACGAGGGAAACATATAGATAAAACTGAAAAAGAAAGAAAAAACAAGATCGAGATCAAACAAAACGAAAAATAAAAATAAAATAAAATCACACGACACGACACTCAAAAAGTGAAAAGCAGGAACACACAAAAATGAGAAAAACAAACAAGACACGACAGCAAACCAAAGTAGACTTCCCCCAAGCTAGACCAGAAAGATCTAGCGAAACGATATGATCAATGAAATCCAGATATGTGCAAGGGGGAGTCAAAAACAAAAGGGGTGAATCTAGAAAACAACACGCAAATAGTCCCCTCCCTCCGACAGAGACAAAGCGGGGCCCCGAAAAGACAGATGGGCACAAAAATGGGGGGGGGGGCAAAAGCGGGAGAGAAAAATCAAGCAGGGGCACCACCCTCTGGGGGTGGTGACGGGGGCCTGCGCTGGGGACCAGGGGTCGTGGGGGGTGGAATGTGGAGCTCGGAGACGTCGGGTGGGTCTTCGCGGATGTGGCGAACGAAGCTTTGAAGGAAGGGGAGGTCACGGTCGACGGATTCCTGGGTTATCCGACCACCCTGACCAGCAAGGAGGACCATGGCCGTGAATCGGTCGGCATGGTCATCGGATTGGAATTGCATCCCATATTCGGGATCGTAACCGGGAGGTGGGGAAGTGGTGCGTGGTGTGGTGGATGGGTTAGAGGTGGTGGGCTGTGTACGACGGGTACGACGGGTGGGCCTAGGGTTCGAAGAGCTAGCGTCGGTGGGTTTAATACGACGGGGAGGCATTGTGTAGGTGTTGTTTGTGCGCGTAGGTGTGTGAAAGTACAACGAATTCAACACAAACACAAAATACGACCAACAAGCAAACAGAATATTTGGGAAAAGATTAAAATTAAGCAAAGGTGCGAGTTTACCCAAAATGAGATGAAGATAGTTGCTCGTGGATGCCCCGATGCTGCTCGATTGGAGCACGATGTGAAGACGCAGCGATCTCTTCAACAAGTTCCGAAGCGGGGGGGGGGGGAATGGGGGAAATCTAGGGTTTGTGTGTAGGGAGATGACGGGGGAATGGAGAGAAATGATGGTGGATGGGTAGGGAAATGGTTGGAGAAGAAGATCGAGGCTGATCTTGGGGAAGAAAGCAGGAAGGCGCACGACGGGAGACGAAACGGCAGAGGTTCGGGCGATCGGGCGAGGGAGAAAACGAACGGGTGTCGGGGGTGGTTATATAGGGTTTAAAGTCAAACCGATCGGGTGACTTGTCACCCGATCGGTTGACTGTTAGGTCGAAAATCTTGCCGAAGAAATGCTACAGGCGAACCGATCGGGTGACTTTTCAACCGATCGGTTGGCCGCTCCACACAATTTCCCGAGAACTTAGGGCTGCTCACCCGGTCGCGTCAACCGATCGTGCTAGAACTCAACCGATCGGTTGATATTCCCCAAGATTTCCCTAGAGTTCTCCCCAGCTCACCCGGTCTGCCACCCGGTCTCTTCATTACTCAACCGATCGGTTCATTCGGGGACGGATCTCGGCATGTATCTGATACATCCCAACCGATCGGGTGAGTTGTCACCCGATCGGTTGGGGCCTGTTTCCTGCAAAAACCAAGAAATTTGCTTAAGTCCCCGAACGGATGTTCTCACGGCTGATTTTATTTATAAAAATAGATAAAATAAAGTAAAAATTAACGCTAAAAAGTGGGAAAAAGTTTAGAACATGGGTTGCCTCCATGAAGCGCACTTGTTTATCGTCGTTGGCTCGACGCCCGCAAGAGATGCTCATGGTGGCCGATACGGGTGATGCCCAAACTTCGGCATCTCTTCCTCGCTGGGGCTGAAGGTGCTTGGAGTAGTCAGCGGCTGGAAAAATACTTGCTCGACTACCCTCCCTTTGTTCTTGAGATCCGGGGGCTTTTCCTTGGTGTTGGCGCTTCCCGCCATCTTCTTCAGGATCCGGACCTCGTCTTTAGTGAGGTCCGTGAGCTCTTTCCCCGTTCTCCTCGCAGGAGGAGTCTTGGGGAACCCGGGAGGGGTCGTTCTCGCTGCACTTGGTTTTCCAGCAGCTTCTTTGTCTTCGGGGCCTTCTTCATCTTCTAATTCCCCCAAGTCATCGGGGGGGTTTCTCAGGAGAATCTCCCATGAGCTCTCCTCTATAGCTTTTTCTTCTTCTATCTCAACCAAATTGCATCCAGGGTCATCAGGGGGATCGGGGTGCTTCATAGATAATCCCAGGTCAAACTCAACTTTCTCTCCGCCGACGTTCAAAGATAGTTTTCCGTTCTTCACATCTATTAGAACGCCAGCAGTGGCCATGAAAGGCCGTCCCAGGATAATGGGGGTGTGTGCGTCTTCGGGCTTGTCCATGACCACAAAGTCCACAGGCACATGCACCCCTCTCACATTCACGGGAAGGTCATCCACAACTCCCACCGGATATTTTACCGACCGGTCAGCTAGTTGCAGGGTCATCCCGATGGGCTCCAAATCACCCATTCCTATTCTCTTGTACATCGACAAGGGCATCAAGCTAACACTCGCTCCTAGATCGACGAGTGCACGATTAACCTTCACTGCTCCGATCGTGCAAGGAATGGAAAAGCTCCCCTGGTCTTTAAGTTTCGGCGGATTTACCCTCTGGATAAGAGCGCTACACTCCGCCGTCAACACTACTTTCTCCTTTCTGGACCCTCTAGTCACCAAATCTTTCAAGAATTTTGCATAGGAGGGGATTGTTTCGATTGCTTCTAGGAAGGGGATCTGCAAACTCAGGTCCTTGACCATGGCAAAGAACTTGCCATATTTCTCATCAATTTTTGCCTGAGCCAACCGTTGGGGAAATGGCACAACGGGTTTGTACACTTTAGGGCTCTCTTCCTCCTTCTCTTTTTCTTCTTCAGAGACTCCCTCCGGAGTCATAGGATTTGATGACGAAGCACCGGCGTCGTTAGATTTTTCAGTTGGTCTCTCAACGACCAATGGTGCTTCCGGGTTGCTAGGGGGCACTCTAGTAGGAATTTGTGTCCCGCTTCTCAGAACGATAGCGGACACATTCGCGTGCTCGTGCACGAGTGCCAATGTCTGGGGTGCTCCCCTCGGGTTCACCTCCGGTTGTGGCGGTAATTGGTTTTGTGACCTTGCAAGGTTCGCCACTTGTAACCCCAGCTGGGTTACTTGGTCCGTGAGGGTCCGCTGACCCATTTCCAGCTTCTGGTTGATCCTCTCCTGGTTGGTAATATATTGAGTCAAGAGAGACTCAACCGGAGAGACGGCCCTCTGTTGGCCATACTGCTGCTGCTGCTGGAACGGCTGCTGATTCCTGGGGGCGTAGGATTGTTGCTGAGATGGTTGCTGCTGAAACTGACTCTGCTGTGGCCTAGCCGGCTGATATGCTTGTTGCTGCGGCTGCTGAGGCGGCGAGGGCTGAAATGGTGGCCGGTAACTGAAATTCGGGTGGTTTCAGTTGTTGGGAGAGTAGGCCGGGTTGGAATTTGTCCTTGGTGGATATGGTGCATTCCCCGTGGGGTTGTAAAATAGTGCGCTCGCCTGATCCAACGGTGGTGAGATGTCACCACCGTCGAATTCCCCAAGGAATTCGGACTCTACCGCAGAAACTTGCTGTGTACCGGCCCCACCGGCTCCTACCATCAGTGCGGAGATCTGGGTCGAAAGCAAGTCAAACTTGCTTGAAAGTTTGTCGACGTCCTCGACTCTGTGTATACCCCCAGTTCTTGGTGTGGCTCTCTCGTCACACCACCGCTCATTGTTGGATGCCATATTTTCCAGAATATTCCCGGCATCTTCCTCGCTTCTAGACATGAAGGAACCCCCAGCCGCGGCGTCCATAGAAGATTTCAGGTCATCCCTCAACCCATTGTAGAACAGATTAATAATCTGCCACTTCGGAAGCTCATGGTGAGGGCATCTTCTTTGCATCTCTTTATATCTCGTCCAAGCTTCATGCAAGGACTCGTGGCTGGCCTGGGAGAAGGAGGAGATTTCACTCCTCAACTTCATGGTCTTCCCCGGAGGAAAGAACTTTGTCAGAAAAGCGTTGGAGAGCTTCTCCCAGGTGTTGAAAGTGTTGGGGTCCTTCCCCCTTAGCCATTGCTTTGCTTTGTCTCGCAAGGAGAAGGGGAACAGCTTCAGACGGATAGCCTCTGTCGTGACACCATTGATCCGGAAGGTGTCACACTTCTCCAAGAAGGAGTCTAGATGCTCGATCGGGCTCTCCATGGGTGCACCCGCAAACTGATCCTGCTGGATCCATGTCACCAATGACGGCTTTAGCTCAAAGCTTTGGGCCGTGATAGCTGGAGGACGGATGGCGGAAGTGGACTCGATAGATGGCATCGAGTATTCCAGCAGAGACTTCTGAGGTGGGGTGTTCTCCTCCATGGATTCGGGATCTTCCCTTCTCCGCTTCTCGGCGGCCAAGCGCCTAAGGGTGGCGTTAATCTCTGGATCGAGGGGGATCAAGTCGTCGAGACTCCTTGAACTCCTGCGCATGAAAAACAACAAACACCCGTGAAGCGACAAGTGGGAAAGAGACAGATAAAATAAGAAATAAAAATAAGAAAAATAAAAAGAAAAAGGAGAATGCGAAAATTATCGCGAGGTAGGGATGTGAGCTAGACACGAGGGTTCAAGAGATCCTAAAATAACAAGCACGTTGCATCCCCGGCAACGGCGCCATAAACTTGACCGACGCCCCGCTTGCGTCGCGGCGGCGCGGTGTCGTTTACCGCAAGTTTCACGGTTAGTGTAGGGTGCGGGAATATCGAACTCAGGGAGGCGAGGTTGTGCTTAGGTCAGGTAGGACCTAAATCACCCCGAGGGGCGAGCTAGCCCGAATCGGTGGTTGGTTGTCACAAAAGGGGATAAAAGCGTAAGAACGAAAAGAAAGTAAACCCGGGACTTTGGTTTCTAACCCGACGAGAGACTCTCGCTGATACGGCCTACGGGTATGGATAGCGATCGGGATTAGGGTCTAATGGTGGGACGTTGCCTCTGAAAGTGGTACCGGCGTCCCATGGGCCCGATATTCCGGTCAGTGCCCAGGATGATACACCGGACTTCCCGGATTCGATCAGTGGGCACTCCCGTGTCCATTAACACTGATCGATCCCGGGAGCACTAAGTCCGCAACGATATCTCCCAACGTCTCATCCTGCCGCTCCCGCGTGCTAGGATTTGGCGTCTACGCTAAAGGCGTGAGCTATGGCTAGGGAGTCAACCGCCAAGTTTATTCCCCCTTGGCCCGACGGTCAAAGACGGTCTTTTTCCCGCCGATGACAATGAAACGCCCCGCGTAACCGTTAGATTCCTACTCCCTATCGATTTCCTAACCCTATGGACGCATCAGGAAGAGCACCCGAATGGGTTTCCACCAAAATCCCAGATTTGGGACCTACTCACAAAAATTCATGAAAAAGCAATCTAAATGAAATTTAACCGTTGAAATCATAATCGGACAATTGCAATGCGGAAGTAAAGGAGTAATAAAGACAATACTAAAATTTTAGAAAGATCTAAAAACTTACAAAAGAGTAACAATTACAGCCGTCACAAGGAAATAAAACAGTAGAAAAACAGCAACTCCCCGTTTCTGGAACCCTAGGGGCTCTATATATAGGCCGTCGCATCAACCGATCGGTTGACAAGTCAACCGATCGGTTGATCCGTTACAAATAAATATCAGAAAACGGCGAGTTTTCACCCGATCACATGAACCGATCGGGTGAGTTCTTGAGCGACCGGTTGGATCTTGGAGCGGTCGGGTGAATCGGCCGGTTCGACGTCCGTGTCTTCAGCTCATCTTTCTCAGCTACAGATGAACCGATCAGGTGAGAGTCACCCGATCGGTTGGCGCTTTGCTTCGAGAAAACAGAGAATAGCCCCCGCTGAACCGGTCTGTGAACCGGTCGGGTGACTTCGTTATGAGCTGCGGCGGAGACCGGTTGGTGCACGCGTGCATCACCCGATCGGTTGGAGATGACCAACCGACCGGGTGAGGGGCTGAAAGATGAATACTTCGCCGTTTGACCCCCTGGATCACGCGTGACTTCTCCCGTTGCTCCAGGGACTTGGGATATCATCGTAAAACGTCCCCTACGTGGTCGAACTCCTGCAATCATGGACAAACAAAGAAAAGTGAAAGAAAACGGGAAAATATACGAAAACGAATAAGAGACGGCGGAAAACACGGAGAAACACAAAAGAAAACGTGCGTGAATATATAAAATATAAGCGCACGTCATATACAGGTTGATGAAGAGAAGATACATGCAATACAAGAGTGGAAAACTCCCACAAGTGTCGGTAATGTTCGTAGTTTTCATGGGCTTGCTAGTTTTTACCGGCGGTTCGTGAAGGACTTTAGTAGCATAGCCGCACCACTTATTGAAGTGATCAAGAAGAACGTTGGATTTAGATGGGGACAAGAACAAGAGGAGGCATTTCAGCTAATCAAAGAGAAGTTGACCAATGCTCCTTTATTGTCTTTACCTAACTTTTGAAAAACGTTTGAGATTGAATGTGAAGCTTCAGGAATTGGCATAGGCACAGTTCTTATGCAAGAAGGACGATCAATTGCTTACTTCAGTGAAAAACTAAGCGGGTCAGCTTTAAACTACCCAACATATGATAAGGAGTTGTATGCATTGGTTCGAGCTTTAAAGACATGGCAGCACTACCTATGGTCAAAGGAGTTCATGATTCACACGGATCATGAGTCCTTGAAACACTTGAAGGGACAACACAAGCTTAACAAAAGGCACGCTCGTTGGGTGGGGTTCATCGAAACATTTCCATACGTCATCCGGTATAAGAAAGGTAAGGAGAATATGATCGCTGATGCACTTTCTCGCAGGTATGCATTACTTTCTACACTTGATGCAAAATTGCTTGGGTTTGAGTGCATTAAAAATTTATATGCTGATGACCATGAATTTTGTGAGGAATACCGTGCTTGTGAGAAAACCCCTTATGGTAAGTTCTTTAGACATGATGGGTTCCTGTTTCGAGAGAATAAGCTATGTGTGCCTAATTGTACATTGAGAGAGTTGTTAGTGCAGGAATCTCATGGTGGGGGATTAACTGGACATTTTGGAGTTGGAAAGACTTCAGCTATTTTGCAAGAACACTTCTATTGGCCACACATGAAAAGAGATGCTGAGAGAATTTGTGGGAGATGTGTCACATGTAGGCAAGCTAAATCTAGAGTTCAGCCCAATGGTTTATTTACCCTTACAAATTCCTAGTGAGCCTTGGATTGATATTTCAGTGGATTTTTTGTTGGGATTGCCTAGGACTAAACGAGAAAGAGATTCAATTTTTGTGATTGTGGATAGATTATCTAAGATTGCACACTTTATTCGACGTCACAAAACGGATGATGCCTCACATATTGCTGATTTGTTCTTTATGGAGATTGTGAGATTACATGGCATGCCTAGAACAATTGTTTTAGATCGAGTGCTAAGTTCCTGAGCTATTTTTGGAAGAATTTGTGGTGTAAGTTAGGTACTAAGTTGTTGTTTTCTATTACTTGTCACCCACAAACTGATGGTCATACCGAAGTAGTGAATAGGACTTTGTCTACCTTGTTAAGGGCAATCATTGAAAAGAACATCAAATCATGGGAAGATTGTTTACCACATGTTGAGTTTGCTTTCAACAAAGCTGTTCATTCTGCTACTAAATTTTCACCATTTGAAATTGTAGGTGGATTCAATCCTTTAACTACATTAAATTATCTCCTTTACTTTTGACCGAGCGTGTTAATTTAGATGGTAAAAAGAAGGCCAACTTTGTCAAACAGATACATGAGAGAGAGCAAGACTTAACAATGAACGAATAACGGAGAAATACGCAAAATAAGCCAACAAGGGGCATCACAAGCTGATCTTGGAACTCAGAGACGGTGTATGGTTGCATATGAGAAAGGAGAGATTTCCAGAACAAAGACGCTCAAAATTGCTTCCAAGGGGAGATGGTCATTTCCAAGTGCTAGAGCGTTCTTAGACTACCGAAGTAATTACAAAGATTCTGAAGAAGTTCTCCAGAAGCTCTTACGAAGTTGTTCCTCGCCTCCTTCTTTTATAGTGCTAGTAATGGCGGTGACTACATGAAAAAGGCGGCTGTATAGTATGGCGGTGGAGATAGTGCTCTGTCTGCTACAGTTTGTCGGGCCAGCTGTATGCTTTATATCTTTTCTGCATAGTGCTTTAGTTTGTCGGGCCAGCTATATGCCTTTTGAAAGGTGCTTTATTCGATGTCCAACTGCTTTTCTTTTCCAGTATAATCTTCTTGTTGGGTAGCGATACCTTCTTGTCCAATTTCTTTTAGAATCCAGGTTTCCCATCGGATGCCATGCAGAATTAGCTTCTTTTGTAAATCTTCTGACATATATTTCAAGAATACATTATAAGCATTACGATGAACATGCCAGACTAGAATTCTTTCAACAAAGTTAATAATTTTTCTTTTAACTCCTGGCTTTGTCACTTTGCTGATTGTTAAAATGAGCTCATAAGGATCTGACTCATAAACCCAAGTAGTAAGATTTAATGCTTCCAGTGTTCTCTGAACCAGGGCTCTGAGCTGCCGATCTCTTGTTTCTGCAATAGTATCTGTATTGATGAGAAACATATTCTTTTGGAACTTGGGCACGAATCTCTTTGTTCCCATCTTTAATTCTGTCATAGTTATTGTTGGGAGCTTTCCATCACCTCTTGCTTCTTCTGGGATAACTTGATTTAATACAATATAGACATTACTGTGTTTGATTGCTTTTGTGTACTCATATACTGCCTTCTGCAGCTTTGGTAATTCTCTGAGATTATTAAGGCTTCTTTCTGTATATATGCAATAAATAAGACCAGCCTGATATAATTGGACAACTATATAGGCATTGGCCTCAGGATGAATATATACTTTGTTCAATTCATAACCATATGCTGAATAAATACCATCATACGAATTTGGTTCAGTTAGTAGAGGAGTGACATGGTCACTGAACCATTTGCTAAAATTATCCAGTTGTACTGGATTTTGTATAGAAGTACTGTTATACTTTATTGGAGCTACAAAGCTTCCTTATTGGGATATTGTAATTTTGATTTTCTCATGTTTATCCTTTTGAAGTTCTGATATCATTTCCGTAGATAAGGATATGCTATAATGGAAATATTCTTGTACTTTTTCTTTGTCAGAGATCTGCCCGGAGGCTAGAAACCTTTGAAAAGCTTCTTCTACTTCTAAAGATTCTTCTTTTATCATATGAAATATTTCTTCCTGGTTGATCATGTCACTTGCCTCCATTGGCAATAATTTCTCTGGTAAGAGTATCTGCAAGAAAATTGTTAGGACCTGCAATATGTTCAATTTCAAAATTAAACTCTGCAAACCATGCTTGCCATCTGATTATCCTTTTGTTTGGACCAATGTCAGGAATTTTGTCTTTAATTCTGGATTTTGCAGTGACAGAATCAGTTCTTATGATAAAGGGTTTATTAAGATAAATATAAAAACTTTTAATACTATTTTTATTGCTAATAACTCTTTATCATTTGCATGATAATTTATTTCTGCTTGTTTAAAGGTGCCTGATTTATATTTACGTAATTTTTCTTGATTTTTCCATTTTGCTACAAGGGCTGCTCCCCAGTACAAATCTGATGCATCAGTATAAATGATTAAATCATCATTTTCTAAGGGTAAGGTTAGTTTAGGCATTTTTTGGCATATTTGTTTGATCTTTTGTATATGTAGTGTATCATTATTTGTCCAGTTCCAGGTAACATTCTTTTTTAATTTTTGTTGTAAAGGTGCTCGCAATTGTGCTAATTTATTTATGAAAGTATCAGCATAATTTAAGCATGCCAGTAATATTTGTAGTTGTTTTTTATCTTCCATCTTGTCTGGAAATTCAATTATTTTTGTTAAAATATGAGGTTGTAACTCAATGCTGCCATTATCTATAATCATGCCTAGGAAATCTATTTTTTGTACTCCAATAACAGCTTTTTTGGCTGATCTTTGCCTCTTTCAATACAAGTATCAATTACATAATTACAATGTTTAATATGATCTTATTTGTCCAGTTCCAGGTAATTTCCAGACAATTACATACAAATATATGTAGTGTATCATTATTTGTCCAGTTCCAGGTAACATTCTTTTTTAATTTTTGTTGTAAAGGTGCTCGCAATTGTGCTAATTTATTTATGAAAGTATCAGCATAATTTAAGCATGCCAGTAATCTTTGTAGTTGTTTTTTATCTTCCATCTTGTCTGGAAATTCAATTATTTTTGTTAAAATATGAGGTTGTAACTCAATGCTGCCATTATCTATAATCATGCCTAGGAAATCTATTTTTTGTACTCCAATAACAGCTTTTTTGGCTGATAAAGTTATGCCTCTTTCAATACAAGTATCAATTACATAATTACAATGTTTAATATGATCTTCTAGGGGTTCTGAGAAAATTAAGATATCATCTACATATACTATATAGTGATCAGTATATTTCTTTAATACATCATCCATTCTTCTTTGAAATATTTGGGGTGCATTTTTTAAACCGAATGGCATGACTAACCATTCAAATTGTCCTTGTGGGCAGCTACATGATGTATAGGGTATAGAGTCTTCTGTTAGTTTTATCTGCCAAAAGCCACTTTTACAATCCATTTTAGTAAACCATGTTTTATTTTGTATTTTATTTAACAATACTTCTTTATTAGGTAAATAGTAACCATCAAACATCGTTGCATCATTTAAGGCCTTATAATTGAATACTATTCTTGCTTTTCCTCTTACAATTTCACTATGTTTTCTAACAAAAAAAGTGGGTGAACTATGTGGACTGTTAGAAGGTCTTATGACTTTTAAATCTAATAATTCTTTTATTTGTGTTTGAAACTCTTTCAAATCTTATAATGTATATTTCATCGGTCTTACCCTAATTATTTTATTGGGATATTTTAATTTAATTTCAGCTAGTGTCTTATCTTTATCCCATTTTGCTAAGGAGTTTTCATTGTATGTTTCTTTAAATCTTTCTTTAATATCTTCTAACGTGAAGGCAAGATTTTGTATATTTTGTTCATGTTTTAAAAGGGGAAATTTTTCGATTTGTTTTGGGATATCACCACGCTGAGCTGGCGCAGGGTGATAAGTGGAGGCGATGGTATAGGCTTGTTTTAATCGAGGGGCAAGTATAGGAGTGCCACAGGGAGTAGTGAAGATGATATGTTCAGTAAGCTGAGTCATAGGCTGATATGCAAGACAAACATCATTTCCTAGTAAAATGTCAGGTCATTGGACATTACCAGCCCATACTTTAGGAATTTTTATTTTAAGGTGTCATATTGTAAAGGGAATATTTATAGCATATTCATTATATTGTATTTCTTTTTCTTGTATATCTAAGGCTATGATAGCCTGTCCATCACTTATCCACCATTTACGAGATAATAAGTATTTTTTGCAGAGACAGATACTGGAACCTGTGTCAATATAGGCATGTAAGGTGATAGGGTGATAATGTGGTATTTCTAGGATACCTTCAACGTAAGTAGAATAAGGTCAGTTAGTAATGGCCTTTTTAATATTATCTTTGAATAATATTGGAAATTCATATTGATCGAGTTTAATATAAGTTGGGTGTATGGTTATAATATATTTATTCAGAAAATTCATTCCTAATAGAATTTCATTTTTTGGTATTTTATCATCTATTAATATTTCTGTTTCTACTTGCAGGGTTTTTCCATGGTGGTCTGGAAATACCAATCTTACTATTGTACTTTTATTTAAGATATGAACCTGACCAATATAGTCTATATATTTGTAATTTGATTTGTATCTTTATGTGAATATGTTGTTACTAATGAAGAATTTATGTGAGAATTTATTGCTCCGATGTCTAATAGGACAACAATTTCTTTATTGTCAATGAACCCTAATATGTATAATTGTTTATTTGATTCAAGTAAATTTAATTTTCTACTGTCTGCATGTTCCCTTTGTGATATATTTTTAGATGTACTGACTTGATCCTTCATCATATGTTATTTTAAAGGAATTTCTACTTTGATATTGTACATTGGGTTGTGCAAGTAATCTCTTTTTCCTATTTAGGATTAATTCTTGTGGAAATTCTATTTCTTCTGGGGTTAAGTCTTTAGGAGGAATTACATCACAAATTTCATTAAAAGGTTTAGGTATCTGAATACTTTTTTCATTTTCTCTTTTGTTTGTAATGTGATGTATACTAGAGTAAGCATATACTAGGCATGCAGTAATGCTGCATACAACGCTACCAGGTGGCATTTCTAATCTATCAATTTTGTGGTATACCGTTCTTCCTAAATCTAGATTCTTGTCGGACAATGCAATAGCAAAGTCAGGGAATATTCGCATTTTAAATATTTGATATGCGAAATTTCCTCTTATTATTCCTATTAACGCTTCTTTTGCATCATGTAGTATCATGTCATCTGATATCCAAAAGGTACATGGAGCATTAATACCTTTTATTAATGCTGCTTTGAAAATTAATTCAATACCTCCCAAATGTAACCATTTAGCCTGTTTGTTAAATTCTGTAGAGAATTTTTCTTTTTCAGATTTCATGATTTGTTGCGTGATTAATTTTATAAATGTTTCACCTTTCATAGTATAAACATCTATGGGGTGTTCTAGGATTCTAATGATATATTTTTCTTTGGAAGTATACTTGATTAAAGGCATCTCATAGCACGTACCTAGCGATAATGTAAACTTTGTTTTTTGTATTTGATGATACTTTTCTTGATTTAATTGTATAGTTTCTTCATATCCAGATTCATCATATTTTATGTCTCTTATTTCAGGGATCTCTGTTTCAGAGACTTCTGTAATTGATGCTTCCATTTTAGGAATTTCATCTATTTTTCATTTAGTAAGGTATCAAATTCATTTTCAAGGTTTTCTGAGTTATCTTCAGAGTTAGTTTCTGATATGTCAGTGTCAGAAGACATGTCAGATATGATTTCCTTAGCTTCTCTTTCTTTAAATATTGTAATTTTTCTTAACGCATCCATGTATGTTTGTACATTATACTTTTCTCTTTCAAATATTTGTATTTTACCATTCTTCCTTTTACTTACTATGACGTTTTGTCTATTTTTCATGATTCTATATTGTTTATGGTCAAAAATATATTCACAAGGAATTACTTTCTTGTGTTTATGTCTTCTTTTTTCAATTTTCTTTTCTTTAGGATTTTCAAATTTTATTAGATCATATGGTAATGGTGTTTTAATGATGTTTTCAAATTTCTCATTATATGTTTTGCAAAACTTTGTTCCTTTATATTTAACATTTTTATATTTACCATATTAAGTCTAACACCAGTGCCTTCCTCATTCTCACTATCAGACTCTGTTTCTGTTCTTAATTCATATATTTCTTCTTCAGAAGAATCTTCATACAGATCTTCTGCATCTATTAGTTCTACTTCTTCAGAGAATAACTTAAAGGCTTTTGCAGCTGTTTTGGTGTATTTTTTTTTCTTGGGACATTCATTTGCATAATGTCCTTCCTGATTACAGGACCAACATCTACAGACTTTTTTAGACATGTCTTTTTTAATTTTAAAGTTTTTCTTTCTAAAAAACCTTTTCTTTTTGAAATCTTAATTTTTATGTTTCTTGAATTTTTTAGGTTTAAAATATTTTCTAAACTTTTTATATCTTTTCTTAGTAGGATGACAACCCCATTGTGTAGACATTTCAGAAGTAATACAGGATAAGCCCATTTGCTTAGTGTATTGTTTTGCACTGCCTATTAAGGATTGTTGCATACAGTAATAGGCAATTTTGTCTTTTGTAAATTTCATTTGTAATCCTAAAGATGGAAATTCCTTGGGATTAGATTTTAAAATTTTTTCATAGTCCTCAGCTAAGTCTTCTCCCCAAGGAGGAGGTAGTTTTAAGAAATATAATGCTAACACATTTTCTATGGTATCCGCATCTGGTGCTGATGCATAGTAGTATTTAGCGAATTCACAATTATATTCATCTAGGTATCTTAAATCACAAATACTTAAATTTGCAAGCTTAGTTCTTGCACGTCTTTTTTCATCTTCAATAAGTTTTCTATTTTCAAGAGGTACTCCTCCGAATTCTGTCTTCAAGATTTTTTTTATAAGATTCTATAAGATTTAAGGGATCTAAGAGAGTTAAACTTTGATTTGATCCTGTATTTATTAATTGTTTGGCTTCTTTGGTTAGATTTGTAAACCACTTTTTAACATTGCCAATAAAAGTATTTTCTATTATTCCAAGCATGTCAATTCAAGATTGAATGTTCTTGGTTATTCTTAAGGTTTGTAGGTCACCAGCCCAAGCATCTATTAAATCTATTGTATTTTTGCACAATCTAGATTTAATACTGCTCCATGATTTTCTTGGAAGGGGTTTTCTTTTGGTTTATATAATTCAGTATATGTCTTATAAGGTTTTTTCTTTTTCGAAAACCTATATTCAGAGTATATAGCTTCATCTTCTGTTTGTACAATAGTTGGTTCAATTTTAGGTTCTGGTTTATCTTGTGTTATCGTAGGACTAGACTGTGTGATAGTATTACTCCCACTGCTTGTCATTTTCATATGTTCTTTTTCAGTCTTTTGTTGTATATTTTGTAGAACTGATAATCTGGACATTGCAATAGCAATATCTCCAAGTTGTGTACCATCAGTAATATCCCATAAATTTTCTAATTCTTCCATGGACATATTATCATAGGGTGTTTTTGTTTCTATTACGTTTATCATTTTGTGATTTTCTATGGTAGGCCTATGACCTATGTGAAAACCACCATAACTTGTAGGAGGTAACATGTATTCAGAAATTCCTATTCTTTTAGCCATTTTGTCTAATTTATTTTTGAGTTCTTGAATACCATTTTCTTCCGCACAATTCTGAAGTGTTGATATTCTAAGTTGATTATAAGTTAAAATATTTCCAAATAGAGGATACTCAGGTACTCCAGTTTTGATTACGAATATTTTTTCTTTTGTTTCAACTATTGTTTTTGCTAACAGAAAGACTGACAATTTATCTTTTAATTCTAAATATAGTTGTTCAAGTTCGTTAGCCATGGCTCTGATACCACTTCTTCGGTTGATATAAATTTTCCGGAAATTGATATTTTTAGTGGAAACAAACAATAAATTTCATCACGGTGATCTCCTAGGGCAATCTTTAGTGGTTACCTGGCTATGGGTCCAACATGCTTCCAACTCCTACGTTTTCCCTGGTCCTTACGGCTTCACGGCCTTCTCACATAACGCCTTCAACCTCTGGGTACAAATCAAAGCTCCAAGAAGTAACTGCACCTTTCACCAGCAACATCCCACTAAAAGCTTTCAAGGAAGCTTTTTGAAGAAATTTAGAGCTTAGATTTTCACTAAAAGAGCTATAGAGCACAAACTAGATTTTTATTATTTTTGAGAGGAGGAAAGTTTACACACGATTTTACAAACTAGAGAGTTATGACAACGCTTACAAGCTAGATCTACCTGGTGAGTACAATGTAAGTGCTACATTTAATGTTACTTCTTTGAGTCCTTTTGATGTAGGTGATGATTTGAGGACAAATCCTTTTCAAGAGGAGAACAATGATGCAAATCATAGCACAACTTCAAAGGATCCAGTTCAAGTGCCAATTGGACCAGTTACACGTTCGCGAGCAAAGATGTTCAAAAATGTACTCAACGCGATGATTCAAGAGATCTGGGCTCAAGTAAATTCATGGAGGCCCATTAAGCATGAGCCATGTGTTCAACAAAGATGGCTCAACAAGTAGTAGAAAACAATAGCTTAGTGTAATGCCCTGATAGCTACTGCACAAGTACTAGAGGGGGGGTGAATAGTACTTTAAAATAATCAAGATAATTATTCCTAATTATTGTGTAAACTCAACCAACAATGCTGAATGAAAATATGACAACAAGGAAAGCCAATTGCAAACAAGCGATGTAACGGGTTCGAATCCACCCAAGTCCCCCCGACTTGTTCCCGGAGATCCTACGTCCCAAACACCTGGATCCCCTCCGGCTACTTGAGTTAGAATCCTCTAACCCAAGTTTGCACTATGAAATTCTTGTAGAAAACCTCTACAAGATCAAATCATACACAAATGAAAACTTGACTCCCACAACCAGGGATCACGATCTTCTCTCACAACCGAGAGATAAACTTAATAGCAAAGTAAATGAAACAATAAAACACTTACCAACAAAATCATATGCCTTGAGTAAACTTACTGATTTTAGGGCAATGAAGATTTTGAAGGAGAGAATGTCACCAAACCCTAGCTCCACCAAGATGAACAGCGATCGAACGCTAGGATGGAGTTGGTGACTTTGAATCAAGCTCTTGGCTTGAGTGGCTCACAATGAAGAGAATCTCTCTTGAGGAAATAGGGCTCAAGGAGTTGGGGAGAGATTCTTTGTGAGAAGAGAGAGCTTGGAAATGAGAGTTGAATGCTTTCTCTTTGATTCTCTAAAACTCAATAATGGCAGCCTTGAATGCTAGGTTAGAAGCACTTCAAGATTATATAGTAGTGAGTGAAGAGAGAAGCAAAATCGTGGCATTAAACACCCAACGGATCTATTTCTGAAGCAGTCTAATCGGTCTAAGAAGGATCACTGACCGATTAGTTTTGCAACTAGTCTGTCGGTGATTCCTCTTGGACCGACTAGAAGGATGACCGCCAAGATAGAGAATTCAGGTGATAGAACTAGTCGGTCTAAGAAGACTTGCCAACCGACTAGTTTGACAACTAGTCGGTCGGTGAGTGTTCTTTGACCGACTAAGTAGTGATAATCAATAGGCTGATTACTAGGAGAACTAGTCGGTCTAAGAACAAATTCCAACCGACTAGTTTCACAACTAGTCGGTCGATGGATGTTCTTTGACCGACTAACTAGTCAACAGAAGCTTAGGCTGGAAAAATGAAAGTATAACTAGTCGGTCTAAGAAGAATTTCCAACCGACAAGTTTGACAACTAGTCGGTCGGTGAACCTTCTTGGACCGACTAATTGGTCAACAGTGCCTAGGCTGAATTGAGCAAAGAAATCTAGTCGGTTCAAGAAGGATTCTTAACCGACTAGATGACAATCTAGTCGGTTGGTTCTTCTTCTTGAACCAACTAAGATGCACAAGAAGCCGCGAAATGAAGCGTAAAGCTTCGGAAAAGTTTCTATGGGCTTCTAAGATAATCCTAGCTCTAAGATATGAGCGTTATGAAGATTATAATGTAAGACCTACTCAAGGCTTAACATTCTACGAAAAGAAACTAGAAGACTATAAAATAAACTAGACGAACCGTCTTCAAAGCTTCAATCTGAATCTCTTGACTTCAATAATGCTCCTTGAGCTTCAACGAAGCTTCAGGCATACGATCACATGCTTTGAGAAGTCTTGAGACGTCGCTTTTGATGTACGTAGAATTTTGGCGACGATATCCATAACTGCGCTCACAAAAAGTTAGTTCACGATATTTATGTTTGTTCATCATCAAAACCAAATCCGGAAAATCAATACTCAACATTCTCCCCCTTTTTGGTGATGACAAACCAACATAAATACTAATCAATAATAATGAGTCAAATGAAATTTACTTACTCCCTCTGCATTGATGACACGTTAATTCCGAATTAAATAATGAATATAAGCATCAAGCAGACGAGAAAAGTATAAAACATGATCCAATTATTGAAATATAGGATCATAATCCATTTTTATATCTTCACTCCCCCTGAATCTAACATATCAAATTAGATTCACGGTAAATTGCTTTAAATTATCATTTAGCACATCGTCATTATGAATTCTCTCCCCCTTTGGCATTATCAAAAAGAGCGGGAGGAGATCAACGACAACAACAATGGATAAAATAAAAGCATGAGATTCGAAGAATACGACCACGGTCCAAGTGACATTAAGGTAAAATAGCGAAGAAAATCAAAACGTGCCAACGAGACCATAGTCGAAAATCGAAAAATGAAATCATCAAAACTCAAATCAATTTCACGTATTGAGTTATGGAACATACTCTCCAATATCAACATTCTTAGTGAATTTAGTGCATGGAAAACAATTCTATGTTTTCATACAAACAATTCTATTTAATCAATATAATCGTCGAGCGACGAAATCAACATCAGAGACAAAAAGAAATATAATGTGCACACTGAAGTAAATGGCAACACGATGTATATATATATATATATATATATATATATATATATATATATAAATAACAGGATACATCAAAAGGTATACATCCGCCAACACAAATATAAACGATAATCAGATCGATGCACAACATACAACACATGTCTCAACAGACATCAAAACGAACATACATCAAAATGTATCACCAAAACATCCAAAAATACATCAAAAATACATAACCACCCAACTATTCTACCCCACTCTCTCACGACAAAATAGATCATCCAAGTGCACATGGGAGAGTCCTCCAACACAAGCTCAGGAGGCGGAGGCAGGATCAGCAGCATCATCAGGCTGTACAGAAGAGGTGGTGGTCTCTGGAACGACTGGAGTATCCACCGAAGGAATGGTAGCAGAAGGAGGCAGTCGAAGGGTTTGAGGGGTTTGAGAGGGAAGTCGCACCGATTAGAGTGAGATCTAATCGGTGCACAATCAATATAAGTCGATTGAAAGAGTGAAAAGACCAAAGTGCCCAAACGCATTTAGTCTGTCTCAGTTAAAGCGCTGACAGACTAGAATATAATCTAGTCGGTCGGCCAATGAGCTAGGACCGATTAACTGCAAACAGTAACTGATAGTCAAAACTAGGGCATGATTTAGTCGGTCTGAGTTCAATCACTAACCGACTAAAATTTAATCTAGTCGGTCGGCTGATGAACTGTGACCGACTAATTGAGTCCAAAAATTTGAAATTAAGAAATGTTGAGTTCACTCCAAAGAACACTTGGACGATACATCGAAAACATTCTCATACACTCTTATTCTACCCCATAAAACATAGAAAATCATAAATACGACGTGCAAGAACATATCTATCATAAATTCCGAAGATCAAATCATAAATCCAGAAAATCCCAACAAATCTAGCTTGAGCATATAAAAAATTATTATCATGCAGGATTATTGAAAATATGAATCCTACATCTCGGATTCACCCATAATCCCCTATTCTCGACGTAACCGCACAAAGGAGTCTTTCTTGAGTGGTTTTGTGAAAATATCAGCAATTTGCTTCTGGGTTTCAACGTACACTAAAATGATGTCCTTTCTAGCAACATGATCATCTAGGAAATGGTGACGGACATTTATGTGTTTGGTACGGGAGTGGTGTACCTGATTCTTAGAGAGACATATTGCACTTAGGTTCTCCACCATGATAGGGCACGTATCACAGTTTATACCGAAGTCTTTAAGAGTGTGTCTCATCCAAAGAACCTGTGCACATACAGCACCGACGGCAATATATTCCGCCTCGGTGGTTGAAAGTGATACGGAATTCTGCTTCTTGAAAAACCAAGAGACAAGAGAATTTCCTATAAAATGGCAAGTGTCACTAGTACTTTTCCTGTTGGATTTGCATCCAGCATAATCTGCGTCACTATATGAGATTAACTCATATGTGCTTGACTTTGGATAATATAATCCGTAGTCGAGTGTGTAACTTAAATAACGGAAAATACGTTTTACCGCTACTAAGTATGAATCCTTAGGTTGTGATTCATAACGAGCACATACACATACAACAAACATAATATCAGGCCGACTGGCAGTAAGGTATAATACACTATCTATCATACCTCGATATAGACGAATGTCTACATCTTTGCCACCCGTATCTTTATCAAGATGTGTAGTAGTGCTCATTGGAGTCTTCTTGCCAGAAGCATTCTCCATTCCAAATCGCTTTAGCAACTCCACCATGTACTTGGTTTGGTGGATGAAGATTCCATCGTGCATTTGGTGAATTTGGAGACCTAAGAAATATTTGAGCTCACCCATGTGGCTCATCTCAAATTGGTCCTTCATGACATTAGAAAACTCTTCGCAAAGAGTGAAGTTAGTAGCACCGAAAATGATATCATCAACATAAATTTGAACTAAAATAATATCATGATTCGCATACTTAACAAATAGTGTAGAATCAACTTCACCCATTTTAAAACCCAAATCCAAAAGAAAGTTCTTTAGGCGATCATACCAAGCTCTAGGAGCTTGTCTCAAACCATAAAGTGCTTTCTTAAGTTTGAAAACGTGATTTGGAAACTTTTCATTTATGAAACCCGGAGGTTGAGAAACATAAACTTCCTCAACAACATCTCCGTTTAAAAACGCACTTTTTACATCCATTTGAAAGAGTTTAAAATCTTTATGGCATGTAAAAGATAACAACAACCTAATAGATTATAATCTAGCTACAGGAGCAAAAGATTCTTCGAAATCTATACATTCCTCTTGCCTGTAGCCTTGAGCTACTAACCGAGCTTTGTTCCGGACGACGTTTTGGTTCTCGTCGGTCTTATTCTTGAAGATCAACTTCGTTCCTATAATGGTGTGGTTCTTCGAAGGCAATGGAACTAGCTCCCAAACCTCATTCCTCTCAAACTGAATGAGTTCCTCCTCCATGGCTAGGATCCAAGCACTGTCTTCGCACGCTTCGTTAATATTCTTTGGCTCTACTGAAGAGGCAAAGGCACAATGAGCGAAGTAGTTGACTTGAGATCTCGTCTTGACACTATCAAGTATGTTGCCAATGACTTACTCATGGGGATGGTCACGAACTGTATTAAGCCGTTTGGGAACTCCCTGATCATTAGGAACATTCTCAACAGAATCATCAGTAGGGTCAGTATCAATAGAATCAATAGAATTAGAATTACCAATAGAATCACATATAACTTCCATGGAGTCATCATCATTGATAATTCTAGAGGGGACAAAATTTTCATTGAATGAAACATGAAGTGATTCCTCGATCGTTGAGGTTCTTTTGTTGTATATCCGGTAGGCTTTGCTACGTGAGGAATATCCAACAAATATCCCCTCATCGGATCTTGGATCAAATTTGTCCAAACTACCATACGTGTTTTTGATAAAACATTTTGCACCAAAAACTCTAAAATGTTTAACTTGAGGCAATCTACCAAACAACAATTCATAACAAGTTTGTTTGGTGTCAGGCCTCAAGAGTATCCTATTAAACACATAGCAAGCGGTATGTACCGCTTCTGCCCAAAATTGATGGCCAAGTTGGCTATCATCAAGCATCGTGCGAGCACATTCCACTAACGTCCTATTCTTTCTCTCAACAACACAATTTTGAGGGGGTGCGCGAGAGAAAGAAAAGGTGTGAGTAATACCAACTTCATCACAGAAATTTGAGAAAGACTCATTCTCAAATTCCCCTTCATGATCACTACGAATAGTGACAATGGTGGTTCCAATGAGATTTTGTACTTTCTTCACAAATATTGCGAAGTTTTCAAAAGCATCATTTTTATTAGTTAAAGAAAATACCCAAGTAAATCTAGAAAAGTCATCAACGATGACAAGTCCATATCGAGCATTCCCTAATGAAGCAACTCTAGTTGGCCCAAAAAGATCTAATTGGGTATTTTGTAAGGAAGAATCTCCCTTATGTGATGGTCAACACAATTGCTCATAAACTGTGGGACAAATTTGGTCTACGTGACGTTTTATCAGCTGAAAATATTTTTTTCTTCTTCAAATTTGATAATATTGATCAAGCTATGAAAATTTTGTAGAGGGCTCCATGGCATATTGCTAATCATCCTTTTGTTCTTAAGCTATGGCAACCACATCTTACACTTTCTAAGGAGAATTTAAAGAAGATACTTATTTGGGTCAGGCTTTATGACATACCCTTGGAATTTTGGACACTAGAAGGGTTAAGCTATGTTGCAAGTGCTGTGGGGAAACCATTATATGCTGACCATGTTACTATTGCATGTACTAGATTGAGCTTTGCCCAAGTATGTGTTGAGCTTGATGCTTCATTGGATTTAATTCATAACTTTGACTTATGTTGCTCTAATGGTGTTTGGGTCCATATTAAGGCTGATTTTGAATGGATTCCTACTAAGGGTGATACATGTGAGGTTTTTGGATATGCTACTAGCCAATGTTGATGTGAACCCCGCCAGGAACGACGAAACCCGACAACGAAGAGGAATCCAAGATCGTTCTATAATCAGAATTTGGATGGAGACCTCGATCCGTTGTACGACAAAAGCAAGAACCTCGATATAGATGACCTCGACCCGTTGCTTATTGCTAACAAGACCCTCGGTTTAAGGAAGACGCCATAAACGGTGGTGGAAATCTGTTTGATAAGTCGATGGTGAACGCCACGGAAAACTCCGATAAGTTCAAATAGTTTTTCAATGAACCAAAGAGAAATTCTCTCAGAAATTTTACCGAAAATCTACTGCATTTTTCATTGCTTAGATGGCTTTTAATAGGCTCAAAATTATAAGGAAAGTTCCCAAAATTTAGGCTAAAATTATGGCTACAAATCAGTCTATTAATTGGCTGATCACTTGCCAACAATTAGAAAAGGAAAGCAATTATCTCGGCGTGCCAGCCTTCCAAAAATAGAAAAGGAAAGTAATTTCTAGGCATGCAAGCCTTCCAAAAATAGAAAAAGAAAGTAATGTCTACGCATGCGAGCCTTCCAAATAGAGTATTTGGCATGTGAGCCTTCCAAATAGAGTATTAGGCATTCAAAACATTCTCAAAAAATTAATCCTCCACATGCCAATTTACTTGCTGAATTTAAGCTATCCATAGTTGGATTCTTCTAGAACTTGAATCATGTTGAGCCATCTTTGTTGAACACATGGCTCATGCTCAATGGGCCTCCATGAATTTGTTTGAGCCCAGAATCAGCCCGTTGAGTACATCTTTGAATCTCTTTACTCGCGAACGCGTAACTGGTCCAATTGGCACTTGAACTGGATCCATTGAAGTTGTTCTATGATTTGCATAATTCCCCTCCTCTTGAAAAGGATTGGTCCTCAAATCATCACCTACATCAAAAGGAATCAAATCAGTAACATTAAATATAGCGCTTACATTGTACTCACCAGGTAAATCTAGCTTGTAACGTTGTCATTGATGCGCTCTAGCACTTGGAAAGGTAACTCTCCCTGAAAGGTGATACTCGCAAGTGTACGAGGTTGGCAAATAATATACCCGGTAAGTACGGGATCGTATCCACAGAGACGGAACTAATCTGCAAATTCACACAAATAGTTAGAGCATGTAAAGAATGGTTGAGGTTCTTACCACCCTATGGGGGTGAATGGTTGTTTGGATAATTGGTTTATCTAAATACCCTAGAGTTAGGGTAATGTCCTAAGGTTTGGATGCAAAGGAGAGAAAGAGTGCATGTGTTGAGGATATCAGTAGGATTATTCAATTGCTCTGCTAAATATTAATTCCATGATAACTATTACTCATCCATTTCAAGGTATGAGAATCGGGAGATAATTAATTAAGCACATATGGGGTGCACCAAGGGTAATTGCTAACTGTGTTCTTTTTCTAATTCAAGCTCATGAATCACTCTCACACTCATTTCAAGGTATGTGAGAGTAGTGCATGTAGATTGTGGTGCGCTGCGCACAACCACCGTTCTGCGGCCCCTTTCAGGTAATGCACAATTTGATAGACGAGTCACAACCCAATTAACAGTTTGAATTGATGGATGAATTAAACTTCTAAACTACGAAATATGGATTGAAGGGGTCTTGCATTTATTTCAAGACATGCAATACCCATTGGATACATAAATGCAACAATTACGAAGCACAACCGTTCTTCGGCTCCTCCATGGATAGTATCAAACCCAATTACTCATAAGTTTAATTCACCTAACAACATGGATTAACAAGGGGTGCTGGAAATTAACATTAGTAAGGCAATCAATACATCCTACATCAATCCAAAACACCCACACAATGAATCTAGCCTAGCATATCAAAAACAGAATCAACATTCATAAAAATGGACATAGTTCAATGCAAAAGATGAAAGCAAATATGTATTAGAAAGAGGGTTGGAGATTTGTCACCAAATACAAGCTTCTTCGATCAGTAATCAATCTCAGTAATAGCAAAAACGAAATCAGAAAGCTCAAAACTCTCCAAAACCCTAATCCCCTTCTCAAGGAAGAAGATGACCTAAAAATGGCAAGAGATTAAGTTCTATATTCTCTTTCTTTCATTACATCTGAACAGTAGTGTTTTATACCCCCTAGGGGTTACATCTTATCCATCTGAATCCTCATCCAACGATTTACAGCAACTGGAGAGAAATCGGGTTAAGAAAACTTGTTTCTTATAACCCAGACTGCGGCCGAATAAACCCTGATCAGTCGACTGTCGAACAAACGACAGTCGACTGATGCAAAGATGATTGTCGTTCCTACCAAAGAGTGACAGGCGACTGTCTTTAAAACTCACAGTCGCATGTGTGATCCACATGCGACTGTAGTTTGCTCTTCAGTCGCCTGCTGCCGAAATGTCAAAATAACATAGAGTTTGCTCTTATTGCTCCCTCAGGAATCTGAAATTTCAGTCGACTGATGCAAAGATGACAGGTGACTGTAGAATATTACAATCGACTGTCAATCCTCTTACAGGCGACTGTCGTTGAACTTCAGCTTCTGCAGTTCCAGTTCTTTAAGGGCGGGCGGCTGCCGTTGTTTCGGCAGTCGACTGTTGTTCCATCCGCATGCGACTGGTTTGTACTCCTCCTTTTGAGTTGGTTTAGTCCCCTTAGGGACACCTAAAAAATCCAGAAAAATTCCAATAAATATAATAGACATTTATAATGTTTTGGGAAGTGAAATTGTGCCAGAATAAAATCATATGCTCACAAATGATGAATTAGCGTAAATGTAGTTAAGAGAGCATGATTCCATGGGTTATATGCACAAGAGGAGACGATTATGAGGTTAGAATATGCAATATTTATTCATAATCACACCCCCAACTAGCGTTTTGCTAGTCCCTAGCAAAATAAGTGATCAATCCCAAAATACAATATTGACCCCATCCATGGATTATTGGCAATACTAAAGGGTTTTGAAATCATATATATAAGGGCAAAGTTCTCAAGTCTATACAACTCTTCCCTAAGACTATAACCTCATTCCTCCTACACACTCCACCATCCACACCTAAGTTTAGTATACCCCTTAATATGTCACAATCTCATGATGTAAGATCCTTAGGAACTCTCGAGCTTATGGTATATAACACTTGCTCCCTCAAAAGATCATGTTGTGGTTCAAATTTCATGCATTTACTCAAATTCATGGCAATTTTTTTGCCTTATTCCAAGTACCATGGCAAAAGTTCATGCCTTATTCAAATGTGCACAAGTGCACTTATTATTGTAGCATTTGATAGCATTCATTTGAGCAACTCCAAATTCCAAGTCACTATCTTAGGATCCATGAATATAAGCCTACCCGAATTTTTAAAATTCCTAAGGCTTAATCAATTGATTGTTGATAACAAGGTTTCTACATCACTATATGGTTTCAAATGGGTGGTAATTGCCATGAGCTTCAAGTTAAAGGGCCAAGTGTAAGCATGAAGAGAGACAATTAATTGCCCCTAGTACATAAAGATACAACACACCCTAATTTGCCAAAATCCACTCCAAGAGTACATTTTTACCGAAGTTGGAAAGGATCACGACATTTAAACAATAGGTCTAACAAAAAGCTATGTGTTGCAGAAATGTTGGTGATGGATGGAAAATTTTTTATTTCATTCAATTTATTCACAAAAAGGATGAAAATAATAAAAAGATGCCAAAGAAGTTTCTACATCCTAGTCCACACACCCCCAACTAAAAATAAAAATGGTCCTCAATGTTTGAAGGGTGAGATTAAAAACATGCGTGAAGATGGATACTAGGATAAGAAAGCTTGAGTAAGAGTTATTCATTACTACATATTACTAGATAGAAAAGTTTGGGAACGAACACACCTAGTTGGTTCCACCCGGCGGTGGTTCTGTAAGCTCGATGATGACCTCATCCTTACTCCACGGCTCTTGGTAATGCTTTAAGCGTTGGCCGTTCACCTTGAATTCATTGTCGTTTTATGGTTTGGCAATGGTCACCACTCCAAGTGGAAACACCTCCCGAACAATGAAAGGTCCAATCCACTTCGAACGAAGCTTTCCGGGGAAGAGATGAAGTCTTGAGTTGTAAATTAGCACTTTCTCCCCCGGGGTAAATTCTCTCCTCAAAATGATTCTATCATGGACAAATTTAAGTCTCTCCTTCACAAGCTTGGAATTGTTGTATGCCTCCCTCCTTATCTCTTCGAGTTCCGCTAACTGCAATTTACGAGAAGAGGGGTCAATTTCACAATTAAACTTTTTAATTGCCCAAAAGGATTTGTGTTCAAGTTTAATGGGCAAGTTGCAAAATTTTCCAAAAACTAAGCGATATGGGGACATCCCTAAAACCGTTTTGTAGGTGGTACGGTACACCCACAATGCCTCGGCAAGACGCATGCTCCAATCCTTCCTTGATGGATTCACTGTCTTTTGGAGTATGTTCTTGATCTCCCAATTTGCCAACTTCGCTTGTCCATTGGTTTGGGGGAGGTATGGTGTGAAAACCTTGTGTTTCACTCCAAACTTCTTCATTAAGCTTGCGAAGAGGCGGTTGCAGAAATGTGACCCTCCGTTGCTAATCATAGCCTTTGGCATCCCAAATCGTGCGAAAATATTTTCTTTCATGAATTTAAGCACAATAGCTGCATCATCGGTCCTACAAAGAATAGCCTCAACCCATTTAGATACTTAATCTATAGCAAGCAAAATATATGTGTACCCAAAGGATGGGGAAATGGCCCCATAAAATCAATGCCCCAACAATCGAAAATTTCTAATTCAAGAATGGGGTTTAGCAGCATCATATTTTTTTAGTAATTCCCCCCAACTTTTGGCAAGCTAAGCATGATTTACAGTATGTATAAGTGTCCTTAAACATGCTAGGCCAATAAAAACCACATTGTAGAATTTTTTTCTATGGTCTTTTGGGCGGAAAAATGACCACTGCACACACCTTCATGGCAAAAGTGTAAATACTATCAAACTCATGGTCGGGTATTCATCCCCTTGCTATTTGGTCATTACAATACTTGTAAAGGTAAGGGTCATCGAAAAAGAAAGCTTTTACCTAAAAGATGAACCTTTTGTAATCTTGGCGAGACCAAGTAGAAGGAGTCTTACCGATGACCAAGTTGTTTATTATGTCGGCATACCATGGGAGTGTATGGGAGACCGCAAAAAGATGTTCGTCAGGAAACGAATCATTCAATGGGATGGTTGCCGGCTCCATGCTCATCGTTAACCGTGAAAGGTGATCGGCAACATGATTTTCCGCTCCCTTCTTGTCCTTGATGGCGATGTTGAATTCCTGCAAGAGCAAAATCCAACGGATTAGTCTAGGCTTAGCATCTTTCTTGGAAAGGAGATATTTAAGAGCGGCATGGTCGGTGAAGATTGTAATTGGGAAGCCCAATATGTAGCTTCTAAATTTCTCCAACGCGAAGACAACGGCTAAAAGCTCCTTCTCAGTGGTGGTGTAGTTTCGTTGAGTATCGTTCATGTTATTGCTTGCATAGTAAATCACCACGGGGACGTTGTCCTTGCATTGTCCAAGCACGGCACCAACCGCATAGTCACTAGTATCGCACATGATTTCAAAGGGTGATGTCCAATCTGGCACCTGAAGAATAGGTGAACATGTGAGCGAATTTTTCAACTTCTCAAAAGCAAGTTGACAATCATTATTCCAAGCAAAATCTACATCATTTTTCAAAAGCATGTAAAGAGGCCGAGATATAGAACTAAAATCTTTTATGAACCTCCTATAAAAACCTGCATGCCCAAGAAATGATCGAATATCTCTTACACAATGAGGAGTGGGTAGCTTTTATATTACCTCGATCTTGCCTTTATCGACGTGCTACCTTCCTTGCATACAATATGACAGAGGACTAGGCCTTCGGTGGTCATAAAATGGCATTTCTCCCAATTCAAGAGAAGGTTTTCTCGATGCACCGATCTAACACCAAAGCCAAGTTAGATAAACAATTATTAAATGAGCTACCATACACAGAGAAATCATCCATGAATACCTCCACAATCTTTTCAACCATATCATGGAAAATGTTAAGCATACAACGTTGAAAGGTTGCGGGGGCATTACATAAGCCAAATGGCATCCTCCGGAATGTAAAAGTGCCAAAGAGACAAGTGAAGGTGGTCCTCTCTTGTTCTTCGGGTGCTATTTCAATTTGATAATAACCGGAGTAGCCATCAAGGAAGCAATAATATTCTTGTCTGGCCACTCTCTCTAGGATTTGATCAAGAAATGGGAGAGGGAAGTGACGTATCTTAGAATTAATCTTCCTATAGTCAACACACATGCGCCATCTCGTGGTGGCTCGCATGGGGACTAGCTCATTGTTTTCATTTTTAATAACTGTTAGCCCCGATTTCTTAGCTACAACTTGAATGGGGTTAACCCACCTACTATCGGCAATGGGGTATATAATAACCGCATCAAGAAGCTTAAGGATTTCACCCTTTTCCACTTCCTTTAGGTTAGGATTTAATCTACGTTGCATTTCTCTAGTGGGTTTGGTGTCATCCTCTAAGTAGATGTGGTGCTTACAAATGAGGGGGTTAATACCTTTAATGTCGGCAATTGTCCAACCAATTGCCCCCTTGTGAGTTTTAAGCACATCTAGCAAGTGCATTTCTTGATCATTAGAAAGTTTAGACGATATTACCACGGGAAATGTGCCGGATTCCCCAAGAAATGCATACTTCAAATATGGCAGCAACGGCTTCAAATCCAAGGATGGATGCTCTAGCTTCGATGGCATTTGGTAAGGCGTGTCCAACGGTAGCGGCTCAAAAGATGGCATCCACTTAGTGACCGCGCCAACTTCCTGCGAAAAAACACTAGATGTCAATATTTTCACAAAAATGATCTACAAAATTAAGTGCTTCAACAAACTCCGCATCAAAATGCTCTTCAACTAGAGTCTCAATCAATCAAGCATCCTCTAACTCACCATCCCTCGATGGCAACTTACAAGCATTATAAATGTTTAAGTCAAGTGTCATGTTGCCAAACGAGATTTTAAGTTGACCATCCCTACAATTGATTATAGCTTTGCTTGTGGCTAAGAATGGTCTACCTAAGATGATGGGGGTTGGTGTTTTGGTTTGAGACCCAAGGATATCTAACACGACAAAGTCCACCGGGTAGTAAAATTTGTCCACTTGGACAAGCACATCTTCTATGATACCCTTAGGGACCTTGATGGATATATCAGCCAATTGGAGAATAATTGATGTAGATTTTAATTCTCCAAGCCATAATTGCATATACAAATTATATGGCAAAATGTTAACACTCGAACCTAAATCAAGGAGGGCTTGCCCTATTTTTTGGGTTCCTATGATGCATGGGATTATAGGTGAGCCGGGATCCTTGTATTTAGGAGGGGTGTTATGTTGCACAATAGCACTAACTTGTTGCGTTAGGCAGGCTTTTTTCTTAACACTAACATTCTTCTTAACGGTGCATAAATCTTTTAAAAATTTAGCATATGCTGGAATTTGATTTATTGCATCAAGAAGAGGAATATTAATTTGACATTTTTGAAATATTTTGCAGATTTTGGATTGAAACTTATCTTTCCGTGGAGGTTTAAGCCTTTGAGGGAATGGTGCGGGAGGGATGTATGGCTGGGCTCTTCAATGACGATCTCTTCGGAATGGTTGCCTTTGTCTGATCTTCCCTCTTGCACCTCTTCATTTGTGGTGGCTTCATTCTCCATAACTATCTCCACTTTGACTCTCGGTGGCTCTGGCTTCTCAATTTTTCGACCACTACTCAAGGTTGTCACCGCTTGACAAGACTTGACGTTGGGTCCCCCGATGATGAATTCATGTTAGGGTTAGGGAGTGGTTGTGCCGGAAGCTTGCCCTTCTCTAGAATTACTGCAAGCTTTGCCATGTTCTTGTTGAGTTGTTGAAATTGTTGTTGATGTTGCGCTTGGGTTTGTTGTAATTGTTGCCACTGTTGGAAATTGGCTTGATTTTGCGTTGTTTGCATTTGGATGAATTGTTGCAATGTGTCGCTCAGAGATTGCACTTGGGGTTCGCTTGTTTCATTCCTCCTCCTTTGAATGTTTTGTTGATTGTTGTTGTTGTTGAAGGGTGGGCGATATGATGGTTAAGCTTGTTGTTGTCTTTGGGATCCCCAATTCAAATTCGGGCTATTCCTCCAACTCGGGCCTTGATTGTGGGAATTGTTGTAACCTTACTCTTGGTTGGAATTCACCACATAATTCACTTGAATGGGGTCTTGAAGTACTTCATTTGCTAGCGGTAGGTTAGGACATTGAGTGATACCATGGTCTGCGCTACTGCAAAGGTTACATAGCCCTTCATTACCAACCGTCACGGCCGTCACTCCTTTCAACTGCAACCCTTCAAGTCTCTTACAAATGATAGCATCCATTCTTGCTTCTAAGGCTTCCTCTTGGGTCAATGTAAGGAGACCTCCACTGGCCAAAGGTTGAGGTAATTCTCTTCTCTCAGATTCAGGAGTCGCCTCCCAACTTCGTACATTCTCTCCGCTATGGACTCTAAGTAGTCCCATGCCTCCTCCGGTGTCTTATCCAAGAATTCCCTGTTGCACATCATTTTCACGAATTGTTTCATTTTTGCATAGAAATTCTTTTGTTTTCTCTCTGATTTTCTCTCAATGGCTGAATTTTGATTTTCTTTTTCTCTCTCATTTTTTCCGGCCTCTCTCTGATTTTCACTCTTTTTCTTTTGTTCACTTTCTTTCTTTTGGCCACTCTCTTTCTTTTGATCACTCTCTTTTTGCAATCTCACTTAATCCTCATAAAGTTGATGTGGCGTCAATGGTACAGAGTGATTGGTCGTTGATTAAGTACAAAGGAGTATTTGTTTGTAAAGCCATCATGCTTCACACGCCTATCAAACTACCATGTATGCCCTAGAACCAAGTGTCCCACTTGCATTGGTACCACATCACATAATACTTCATCTTCATATTTACCAATCCGGACTGTAACTAACACTTGCTTGTTCACCCTTACTTCACCACTATCATTTTAACCATTGCAACTTGTATGGTCTAGGATGCTTTAATATGAGCAGTCCCAATTTATCCACCATTGTTGTACGTGCAACATTAATACAGCTGCCACCATCAATAATCATACTACATACCTTATCTTTGATGTAGCACCTGTTGTGAAAGATGTTCTACCGTTGCATTTCTTTAACTCCTTTTGCTTGCATGCTCAATGCTCTCCTTGCCACCAATGTCAAAGCATCAAGGACTAGATATTCCTCGTCGAGATCATCCTCTAATGGTGGTATGTCATCATGGTCAGAATCATCATTGTCGGTGACAATTTCACAATTGTCTTGTAAGACCATGACCTGCCTATTTGGGCATTGACTTGCCATATGTCCCATGTCTTGACATTTAAAACATTTAATATCACGATTTCTAGAGGTTGAAGGGTCTGATTTACCTTGAGAAATGTGACAGATATTCTCAGACTTAGGCTCAGGTTTGGGTATTTGTGGCTTGCCCATTTTCTTTGTATAACTCGGTTTCTAAGATGTAGAACCTGAGTTATGGGCTGTACTTGATCCACCCCTCCTCTTGAGTTGGTTCTCCACTTTGATGGCCATGTGCACCAGGTCTTCCAACTCTACATAATGCTACATCTCTACC
This sequence comes from Scilla litardierei, assembly GCA_030789695.1. NCBI lineage: Eukaryota > Viridiplantae > Streptophyta > Magnoliopsida > Asparagales > Asparagaceae > Scilla > Scilla litardierei. The sequence goes on from CM061132.1 coordinate 68,737,674, forward strand.
TTATCATGGATTTCCCGATTTAGTCCATGTAAGAACCTAGCCATTGTAGCCTATCTATCTTCCTCTACATTAGCCCGGATCATAGCAATCTCTATCTCTTTGTAGTAATCGTCTATGCTGCGACTTCCTTGCATAAGACCTTGAAGCTTATTGTATATCTCTCGATAGTAGTAACTAGGAACGAACCACTTTCTAATTACGGCTTTCATCTGCTCACATGTCTCTATTGGTCGTTCTCTATTTCTTCTCCTGTTTGTAATAAGCTGATCCCACCAAGTAATAGCATAGTCAGAAAATTCAATCACAGCTAATCTTATCTTCTTTTCTTCAGAATAGTTGTGGCAGTCAAAAATGAATTCCATCTTCTTCTTCCACTCAAGGTATGCTTCAGTTGTCAAAAATGAAGGAATCTTCATCTTAATACCACCCAAGTTGTTATCTTCCATATTCCTAGCTTCTCTAAACCGCCCTCCATGTCTCCTATGATTAACAACTGAATATTGATCTTCATCTTCATCAAAACCAGTCCCATAAGACTCTTCATCTTCATCATTTACTGCCCTCGGCTGAACTCTTTCCCTTCTATGCATATTAGGAGCATTTTGTGGCTACTCATTAAGTTTATTTTCCATCTTATCTAGTCGTTTATGAACTTGCTCGAGCTCCAACTTCATCACACGCTTCATCTAATTCATTATGGCCTCCACTAGTAATTTCTGATCAGGAAAATCTGTGGTATTGCGAGACATGTTTCCTACAAAACAAAGTTGGAAAAAAGGATCTCACAATTCTCTCCCTTCATGTTTACACTCAAGAATGTGAATCACTATACGCTTGTGGTTTTTACTCAAAATTTGTGGCCTCTAACCCTCTGTTGTTCTCACCACTCTTACTTCTCTCACTCTGTAATTTCTCTTTCAGTTCTTTTGGAACTAAAAAAAACAATACACAGAATTTCCAATAACAATTCACCAAGAACTCATAAAGGAATTTCGGATCTGAAAGGAAGATTACAAGAAACACGGGTGACAAAAATTTTGGAAGTCTGAAATTATCAAAATTTCCACACAAATAGATTGGTCTATGGAGGGAGAATTTTCACACACACATAAAAGATAGATCTTTAGGGTGATGTGATTTATTGTGCTAATTATAACCAAAATGAATGATAACAAAATTTTTTTGTTAAGTTCGATGTACCCTGTTTTGTTTCGTTTTTTTCCTTTCTTCTTCTTTTTTTCTTCTTCTTTTCTTCTTCTTCTTTTTTTTGCCTTTTTTGGAACTTTATTTGGAGCTTTTTTTTAGATAATCAGCAACTGTATTTTAATAGTAAAGGAACGATATTTCGAAACAAAATACGAACGAAAAATGGATAAAGAAATTCGGCTAAACAAGAATATGTAAACCGAATTTCGAGACTAAAAGAATACGGAATAAAGAAAAGAAAGGTTTTTTTGATTTAAAAGATAGGCAAATCTGATCTAGACTCAAAGCTCTGATACCAAATGATGTGAACCCCACCAGGAACGACGAGTCTCGACAACGAAGAGGAACCCTAGATCGTTATATAATCAGAATTTGGATGGAGCCCTCGACCCGTTGTACGACAAAAACAAGAATCTCGGTATAGATGACCTCGACCTGTTGCTTTTGCGAACAAGAATCTCGGTTTAAGGAAGACGCCACAAACAGTGGTGGAAATCCGTTTGATAAGTCAATGGTGAACACCACGGAAAGCTCCGATAAGTTCGAATAGTTCTTCAATTAACCAAAGAGAAATTCTCTCGGAAATTTTACCGAAAAATCAACTGCATTTTCCATTGCTTAGATGCCTTTTAATAGGCTCAAAATTACAAGAAAAGTTCCTAAAATTTAGGCTAAAATTATGGCTACAAATCAGCCCATTAATTGGCTGATCACTTGCCAACAAATTAGAAAAGGAAAGTAATTATGTCGGCATGACAGCCTTCCAAAAATAGAAAAGGAAAGTAATTTCTAGGCATGCAAGCCTTCCAAAAATAGAAAAGGAATGTAATTTCTACGCACGCGAGCCTTCCAAATAGAGTATTTGGCATGCGAGCCTTCCAAATAGAGTATTGGGCATTCAAAACCTTCCCAAAAGATTAATCCTCCATATGCCAATTTACTTGCTGAATTTAAGTTATCCATAGTTGGATTCTTCTAGAACTTGAATTATGTTGAGCCATCTTTGTTGAACACATGGCTCAAGCTCAATGGACCTCTATGAATTTGTTTGAGCCCAGATCTATTGAATCAGCCCGTTGAGTACATATTTGAACCTCTTTGCTCGCGAACGCGTAACTGGTCCAATTGGCACTTGAACTGGATCCATTGAAGTTGTTCTATGATTTGCATCAAATGTCATGAAGGCAAGAATGATGGTGAGAAGCATGAACAAGAGATGTACCCTAAACCTACTAAGATTTGGGTCCCGGTGAAGGATAAGGGGAAGCAAACCCAAGGGAGTGTTAAGGGTGTTTCGAAACCTGCCCCAATTCTTGATGAGAATGGTGGGTGGACGAAGGTGGTTAGCAAATAGACTTCTTTTACAACTTCTCCTATTGTTTTGGTTACTGATTCTAGTGATGAACTTAAGGACGGGGTGACTTCTACTAATGTTGTTTTAGATGGGGATGGTGGAACACAAGAGGAGAATTGTAACGTGTTGATGGGTTGTAATCAACCAATACAAAGTGATGAGGTTCTTGATACTAATTCTGTTTGCATTGAGGAGGGTAAGTGCACTCCTAATTTGTCTACAAATGCCGGTGGTGGGGAGTTTTCTAATAGTGAGCCAATTTTGTGGAACCCTTTGGCGTGGAAAGCAAATGATTGATTGGAGAAGAATAAAAATTGGTCAGGTGGGAAGAAAGGTAAGAAGCGTAACTCCCCTTGTGGGGGGGGCGCTGGCGGTAAATTTTGTGAAAGTTGCCTCTTACATTATTTTCCATGATTTTTGGTTGTTGGAATGTTAGAGCTTTAAATAATCCCTTGCCGCAAAGGGAGGTGAGAAATTTTATTTCTGAAATTGGGTTAACTTGTTGTGGCTTAGTGGAGACTCATGTACATGAGCATAATGTGGAGACGGTCTCACGAAAAGTTCTTCCTTCATGGCAGTTCTTGTATAACTATGAGTTTTCTCCTCATGGCTGTGTGTGAGTTTGTTAGAATCCTTGTTGTTTCAGAGTGTTTTCTCACTACAAAGCGTTGACCGTGGAGAGCCCGGTCAACGTGGTCAAGGGGCCCGCTTTGGGTCCCTCGGGGGCTTCGAATCGGTGTAGAAGGGGCGAGGGGTAGCCTCGGACCTGGTTGAGACGCTCGGCCTCGGACAGGTGTGCTCGGCCTCGGCTGATAGGGGGACGAGGGGTAGCCTCAGTCGCCCGGGTAGGTGCACGGCCGACGGGTGGCGAGGGAGAATCTCGGACCCGATTAGGACGCTCGGCCTTGGTAGGACGTGCTCGGCCACGGCAGGCTGACGGTGAGGGGAAGCCTCACTGTCCGGTTGATCGAGTGGTCGGAGAGGGGCGAGGGGTAGCCTCGGCCCGTTGATCTGTTGTCCACCTGCGCAGACGAGAACGCTCGTCAGGGGGCCGGACCTTGGTTCCGGCCAAATCCCCTCCGATGCCTAAGTCAGATAGAGATCTGAGAAAGGAGGCCCGGCGGAGACAGTCTGACTCGTGAGGAGATCGTAACGGCGTCTCTCGGCGCGAGCGGGGGAGGAAGGAGATGAATTGGGGGAACGAGGTCGTTGATGGAGTACCTTAGGTTTTGTTACCTGAGATGCGGTCCCTTTCTTCGTCGTCTTCCTGGCCCTTTTGTAGAGCTCCCGCGTGATTGCCTCTGACCCACGTCCCACGTCCGCCATTGATCGTGCCCCATCAGTCCCCCCTCGCCGCCGCTCTCTCCGCCATGCCAGCACCTCCCCATTATCGCTATTTAGTGGTCGCGCGTCCGGGGGAGCGGTTTTCGCAGGAGTGGGCGAGCGACCAACGGGTTATTGGGGCTGGGTCGGATCGACGTTCGAGGAGGTCCCTTGTAGGGCCTTTGTCGAATGGGCTTTGAGGACGCAGATGGGCTTTTGACCAGTAGTCGGGCTCCTGGGCTCGTGTTTTACGGGTCTCGGTCAAATAGGCGTAACAATTGCCCCCATCGGTCGGGTTGATCGGCCTCGGCCGGTTCGGCTCGGCCGATGTGACCTCTGCCGATTTTGACGAGCTCGCCAGTCGATGCCGACTCATTTATTAGTCGTCATCATGAGTTGGCCCGTTCGATACTTTCAAGGCGCGGGTCCCGAAGCGCCGTCGGCCTTCAGGTGCTGCCACGTGTAGCGGCAAGCTTATTCCCGCCGCTCGCGGAGTCGCCTTAAGTTCGAGAAGCCGAAGGGTTCGTGAGCCGCCATTGGTGGGGTCGATCAACCTCGGCTCGCTCAGATCACCCGTTATGTCTCCTGGGATTCCGAGCGGCGCTTCAATCGAGGCGAGGCCATAAATGCAGGTCATGATGAGGCGGATCGATTGGACTTCGACTGGCGCCAATTTCGGAACGCCGCTGACTCTTCGAGCCTCGCCACGCGTTCTTGTCAGCCGCTTCGAATTCACCCCTGCGCCCGATATATAAAATCCTCAGCCGCGTTGATCTCCACTTCTCTTTTGCTTCTCCCGGTATTCAAAGCTTTCCACAACTCGGAGTTTCCCGTTGCCTTCGCTTCCTTGCCTTCTCCAGACCAGTCGAAAAAAGGTAATTCCTCTCTCGCTTTTCATCTTATGGCTGCCCTTAGGATAGGCGGTTCTGGTCAAAGGGCAAGGGATCCTTCGGAGTCCAGGCGGGGTGAGCCCCGGCTAGGGGGATCAGGTTCCCCCGCCGGGAGTCGTTCTCTTCAGGATAAGGGGAAGGAGAAACTTTTTCCAGACTACGCCCGTGATGACGTGGCGTCGGCTGCCGTACGGCTTAATGTGCCCCCGGTTGTCCTCCGTACGCCGTCGAGGACCCTTCCTTCGGTGGCCGCGGAGATCCGGGAGAGATATCTCTGCTTCCCATACGAGGTTCGGGTTCCATTTGTCGACGAGCGGATTTGCCTTCCGAGGAGCAATGAGGTCGGCGTCTACGTCGAGATGTTCCGCCTGGGTCTTCGCTTCCCGCTCCATCCCTTCTTCATCCAGGTCATGGAACATTTCACAGTGTCCCTGTGTCAGTTCACCCCGTGTTCGATCGCGGTACTGACAGGCTTCGTAACGCTATGCTGTTCCCGTGGTCTGGAGCCGACTCTCCCCCTTCTCCTCCACTTTTACCAGGTCCAGACGGTCGGTCCGGGGTCATGGCTGCTACTCCGAGCTCGTTCGAGGAGGGAATGCCTGATCGGGTTACCCCGCTGGTCAGGGGATTGGAACTCGGATTATGTTTTCGTGGTCTTCTTGGGGGAGGCCCAGATTCTAACAAGCTGGGGCAGTTCTGTCCATCCTCGCCCGTCGTTAGTTCTCTCAGACGCCGACCGGGCAGCCGCTGCGCTTCTGTTGGCTCTTCCTTTGGAAACAAAGTCCATCTGGTCTTTGTTGGACGACCTACTCCTGAAGGCCGTCTTGTGGTCTCCGGGTAGGTCGCTTTTTCATCCCCGGATCGCCCTATGACTCATCCTGATTTCGGTCTCCTTTGCAGGGATGGCTGGCCGCGAATTCGTCCGTGACGTCGATGAGCTGATCCGTCGTGGAGCCGCTCGGAGCCGAGGTAGTACCTCTGGAAGGGCGCCTCGGAGGACCGTTGAGGAGGAAGTGCGCCGAGCCGAGCCTTCCGTGGGCAAGGTGGTGGCCGCGCCTCCCGCCTCTTCTTCTGGCGATCCCCTTCAGGGGGGTGAGGATGGTGCGAGGCGGAAGCGTTCCCCTCCGGCGCCTTCGGAGCCCCACGGTGGAAAGAAGAGGAAGGAGGACGTGGATCCCTCCGGTCCGGAAGGTTCCGCGCTTCCCGTGGCGTCCGCCGGGGATCCTTCGATAGCTTTGCCGGCCACCCCCCTCGCAGCGTCTTCGCCCATATCACCAGGGGTCGGGGCCTTGTTGGCGAGCGACTTGGCTTCGATCGTCGTCCCTGGGAGTTCGATGTTTGTTGACCGAGCCCTGGCCCAGCAGGTTGCCGAGGTCTCCGTCCCTCCCCGGGACAGCAGCCTCCTTAAGAAGATCCCAGCCGACAAGATGTCGGATTCCTTGGTCTGGATCCTTCAACAGGTTCGGTTATCTTGCTATCCTCTCTTTCTCTTTATTCTCTTCTTAGCCCATGTCTCGTCTTTTCAGGGTTCAGCGCTCGCTGTGGAGTTGCAGTGTCGAGCCGTCCGCTTGAGGGAGCTGGAGGAGTCCTCCATGAGGGCTCAGGAGCGGGCCGGGGCGGCTGAGGTGGCTATGACGGAGGCCCAGATGGAGTCTCGGCGTCTCAACCTCCGTGTGGCCGAGTTGGAGGGACGAGTGGGTGACCTCCAGGGAAAGCTGGAGGATGCTCATCAGTCGGTTGAGGAAGCGGCGGAGTCGTTCCGCCTGGAGAGGGAGGAGCTTCAGAGGGAACTGTCGGATCGGCGCCAGGTGGTGCGGCTTGCAGAGGAGGTGGAGAAGGGCGTCGTCGAGACCCTGGGGAAGAGGATCTTCGAGGTTCTCAGGGGGGCTTTCGGTAAGTATGAAGACCTCATCGCCCCTCGGATCGTCGAAGTCGTCCAGTCTTCTTTCCGGGAATGTGCGGAGCGCGTTCGGCAAGCCCCACCACCGGTCGATCCCCCTCGCTCCGAGCAGGGCGAAGTGCCCGAGGATGTGTCCTCCCGAGCTCGATCTCCCTAAGCCGTCCCTCCCGGCCTTATCCTCAAATTTTTAAGCATTCGCTTCGCTTTGGGCCAGTCTACTTGAAATGGATCCCTGGCCCCCGCTATCTCCTTCGGCTTCGTTATCGGCTCCATGGCCAATAATTGCTGGTTGCATGGCTGCTAGCTTGGGCTACCTACTTCGGGTCTTTTGTCAACCAATTTTGCTCTGTCGGTGTCGATCTAGCTTCTGTAAGCGAAGAACTCTGTCATTCGTCGCAAGTAGATTGTTTGTAGGGTGTTTCCTTCGCCTTGCTCCCCTGTAAATAAGACGCATTTTTGTATTCTGGTTAGCTATTATAAACGAAATCGACTTACTTGGACTTCTTGTGTACTTTGCGTTGTCGCCTTGTTCTTGGCTTAGGAATGGACGAAGCTGGCGTTGGCTGGGGGGATCCTCCCCAGACTTAGGGGCGCAGGAGTCGGTCAGCGAGGGCAAAGCTCCTCGGCTTAGGACCGGTCGGCGTCCGTGTCTGCTGGGGGAATCGCCCCCAGACTTATGAGCGCTGGTGTCAGTCGGCGAGGGCTAAGCTCCTCGGCTTAGGACCGGTCTTGGGGGGATTCTCCCCAGACTTAGGGGCGCAGGAGTCGGTCAGCGAGGGCAAAGCTCCTCGGCTTAGGACCGGTCGGCGTCCGTGTCTGCTGGGGGAATTGCCCCCAGACTTATGAGCGCTGGTGTCGGTCGGCGAGGGCTAAGCTCCTCGGCTTAGGACCGGTCGGCGTCCGCGTCTGCTGGGGGAATTGCCCCCAGACTTATGAGCGCTGGTGTCGGTCGGCGAGGGCTAAGCTCCTCGGCTTAGGACCGGTCGGCGTCCGTGCCTGCTGGGGGAATTGCCCCGGACTTATGGGCGCTGGAGTCGGTCGGCGAGGGCAAATCTCCTCTTCCTCCTCCAGTGAGGCGGCGGTCCCCAACCTTTCATGCTATTGGTGTCATGTCAACTCCATCGGGGTTTTAAATGAAGATAACAAAAAGGGATGCATTTGTACTCTCAAGAGTCCTGCCGGACCGGTACATTTGGAGGAAATGGAAGGAAAAAGAAATGAAGCTAGACAGAGGGATGTAAACTTAGATAACTCCCTCATACTAGGCCGAGACGTCGCCCTCTCACTCTATGATGCGGAGGGGGCCTTGGATGGTGTTGATCTTCTTCCCCTTGTCTGGCTGTGTGGAGGTCCCTTCTCCGCGGGCCGGCTCGTCGGCCTGATTCCTGGCGTGCCCTCGGCTCATCAGCTTCTCAATGTCCTTTTTCAAATGCCAGCAATCTTCTGTGTCATGACCATCGTCTTTGTGGTACTTGCAGTACTTCTCCCTGTTCTTCCCGCCTCTTTTAGCCTTCGGTGGGGGGCGATCAGCTCGCTCTTCCTTCTGTACTTGGGCGAGAATGGCGTCCGGGGTGATGTCCCTCGTGCTTTCTCCCCGCTGCCTGTTCCTCTGCCTCTTCTCGGTCCGGTACCCTTCGGGGCTAACTCGTCCGCCGTCGCCACGCTTGGTCCCTCGAGCGGCTTTTCCTGCATCCTCGGCCAAGGCCTCCTCGGTCAGCATGAAGCGTTCGGCCCTTGCCATGATCCCGGGGAGGTCCTTCGGGGGGTCGTTGTGTAGGGACTTCTTGAGGCCCCTGTGGCGAAGTCCTTTCTTAAGGGCCGTCTGGACCACCAGGTCGGGTGGGTTGTTCACGTTCAGCCTTTCCGCATTGAAGCGGCGCATGAACTGTCGGAGTGGCTCGGCCGGGCCTTGCACTATGTTGAACAGATGTTCAGCACCAGGTTTGATCAGCCTCCCCGCCATGAACTGTTTGCAGAACAACTGGGCGAGTTGTTCGAAGCTGTCGATGGAGCGGCCGGGCAGGCTGTGGTACCAGATCCTCGCCGCTCCCCTGAGAGTAGAATAGAAGCCCCGGCAAAGCAGGTCATCGTCAGCTCCCTGGAAGGCCATGTCCCCCTCGTAGTCCATCACGTGGTGTGCCGGGTCTCCTATTCCATCGTACTTTCCCAGCACCTGGATCCGGAATCGGGAGGGGACCCGTGCGTCGGTTATTCTCCGTGACAAGGGGCACCGGTCTCCGTGGATGCCTCCGGGGATGCGGTACTCGCCTGCCTCTGGATCGACCGGGGGTGGAGGTAACACCGGCGCCAGCGGGGCTGGCTCCGCAGCCTTCGCCACGCTGGGGGCCGGGCTGTCCCGACGTTCCTGACTCCTCCTGCGGGAGCTCCTGCTCCGCCGTGATCGGTCTCTCGAGTGGTGTCGTTCGCTTCTCCTGCGGCGGGACGACCGCGATCGACGAGACGAGGCCGTCCTCGATTCGCCGTCCGTCCCTTCGGTCTCTCTTCGGCTCCTTTCACGATAGGGTGAGGAGGCGCGTGACCTCGCCTGACGAGAGCCGGACAGCGTGAACTGACGCTCCGTATTCGGTTTCCGGGTCCCGTGGTCGTCGACCACGGCGGACCGCAAGTGTGGGGGACCCCCCGCCCATCGATGGCTGTCGTCCAACGTGCCTCCGTTGGGTGGCGCAGGGCCGACGAGCTGCTGCACCGTCGCGACCAACGTCTGGAGGCTCGCGTTGGCCTCCTGAGCCAGGGCGCGGAGCTGTCCCTGCGTGGCCAGTTCTGAGCCGCCGGTTTCTTCGATGGAGAGGGTGGGGTGGCCGCTGACGGGCGTGTCCTTGGGATTGCCGTTTGTTGTGCCATTCCCCTCCTCCGGGATGGGGGGCATGCGCTTCCTTCCATTGCTGGCTCGTGCCATTGTTGGTGTGGTTTGCTTCTTCGTGGGACGGTCTTTCGTTCCCACAGACGGCACCAGATGTTTCAGAGTGTTTTCTCACTACAAAGCGTTGACCGTGGAGAGCCCGGTCAACGTGGTCAAGGGGCCCGCTTTGGGTCCCTCGGGGGCTTCGAATCGGTGTAGAAGGGGTGAGGGGTAGCCTCGGACCTGGTTGAGACGCTCGGCCTCGGACAGGTGTGCTCGGCCTCGGCTGATAGGGGGACGAGGGGTAGCCTCAGTCGCCCGGGTAGGTGCACGGCCGACGGGTGGCGAGGGAGAATCTCGGACCCGATTAGGACGCTCGGCCTTGGTAGGACGTGCTCGGCCACGGCAGGCTGACGGTGAGGGGAAGCCTCACTGTCCGGTTGATCGAGTGGTCAGAGAGGGGCGAGGGGTAGCCTCGGCCCGTTGATCTGTTGTCCACCTGCACAGACGAGAACGCTCGTCAGGGGGTCGGACCTTGGTTCCGGCCAAATCCCCTCCGATGCCTAAGTCAGATAGAGATCTGAGAAAGGAGGCCCGGCAGAGACGGTCCGACTCGTGAGGAGATCGTAACGGCGTCTCTCGGCGCGAGCGGGGGAGGAAGGAGATGAATTGGGGGAACGAGGTCGTTGATGGAGTACCTTAGGTTTTGTTACCTGAGATGCGGTCCCTTTCTTCGTCGTCTTCCTGGCCCTTTTGTAGAGCTCCCGCGTGATTGCCTCTGACCCACGTCCCACGTCCGCCATTGATCGTGCCCCATCAGTCCCCCCTCGCCGCCGCTCTCTCCGCCATGCCAGCACCTCCCCATTATCGCTATTTAGTGGTCGCGCGTCCGGGGGAGCGGTTTTCGCAGGAGTGGGCGAGCGACCAACGGGTTATTGGGGCTGGGTCGGATCGACGTTCGAGGAGGTCCCTTGTAGGGCCTTTGTCGAATGGGCTTTGAGGACGCAGATGGGCTTTTGACCAGTAGTCGGGCTCCTGGGCTCGTGTTTTACGGGTCTCGGTCAAATAGGCGTAACACTTGTGATGTACATGTTACTCGTGTTCGTGCTATGGATCAGGTTATGCATAGTAAGGTGAAGGCAAATGATGATAGTTGGACCTGTGTTGTCTCAGTGGTTTATGGTTCTACTTCTCCTACTACTCGTGTGGACTTGTGGGCAGATTTGATTTCTTGTGGGGTTATTTTCTCAGATGATCCTTGGTTGCTTCTTGGAGACTTTAATGCAGTGCGTACGCCACTTGAGGGGGTAGGTGGTTCTGAGAATTGGCTTTCATGGAAGGACGACTTTGGAAATTATCTTGATCAGGTAGGACTAGATGATGTTCTATTTGATGGATGTGCATACACATGGTCTAATAGACAGGCTATGAATCCTATATTTTGAAAGCTTGATCAGGTACTGGCTAATATTCACTTGGAATGTGCTTTCCGGGGGTTAATGCTTCTTTCTTACTTTCTGGAGTTTCAGACCATAGTCCTATGATCGTTACTCTAGTATCCCTTCCTAAGAGGAGAATTCCATTCAAATTTTTTGATTTTTGGGCAGATCATCATGACTTTCTCTCTTTAGTTGCTCGTGTGTGGGAGGTGCATGTTGCAGGTACACCTATGTTCAAGTTATGCCGTAAGTTAAAGATGGTTAAAAAAGCCTTGAAAGAATTTAATAAGGCGCACTAATCTAAGGTTTCTTCACGTGTTAATGATGCAAAAGAATCTTTGAAGGCTGTGCAACAGTTGATACAAGCTTCTCCACTTGATTCTTCCTTGCATTTGGAGGAGTCAAGGCTCCTTGATGAGTATATGTCTATTACTAAGGTGGAAGGGAGCTTTCTTGGGAAAAAAATCCCGTGTGCAATGGCTGAATTTGGGTGACCAAAACTCTTCCTTCTTTTTTCGTGCTCTGAAGCAACATCATAGTAGAAGAAAGATTCAAGCTATTTCAAAGGAGGACGACACTAGAGTGGATGATCATGAGGCTGTTAGGGATGTTATACTATCTTATTATGGGCCTCTTCTTGGGCCACAGCACGGGTGTGCGGAGGTTGAAGAGGAATTCCTTAGTAAAGCGTTGCCTAAGCGAGTTTCTGAGTTGCAAAGACGTGAGCTAGCTAAAGAGGTGCCAGATGATAAAATTAAGGATGTTCTTTTCTCTTTAAAAGACACAAAGCGCCTAGCCTAGATGGTTTTAATTCTGGTTTCTTTAAGAAGTCTAGGAACATTGTTGGTGATGATGTGCTTTGTGCTATAAGGTCCTTCTTTTATTCTAGAAAGCTATTGAAACAGGTAAATGCAACAGCTATTGCTCTTGTTCCTAAAATTCCTAATCCTTCTCAAGTCAAAGATTTTAGGCATATTTCCTGTTGCAATACAGTTTATAAGTGTATTGCAAAGCTTATTACTAATAGACTTAAAGGTGTGTTATCATCTTTGGTTGGCCCTTATCAGACTGCTTTTATTAAGGATAGGAGGATAGTGACAATATCTTGCTTTCTCAAGAATTGTTACGTAATTACCATCGAAGGGGTGGGCCTCCTCGTTGTGCTCTAAAGGTTGATCTTATGAAATCTTATGACTATAATCGATGGGATTTCACGATATCTGTGACTTCGAGTGATGGGATTCCCTACTAAGATTGTTGGTTGGATTCAGGAGTGTATTTCTACAGCCAGATATTCTGTTTGCATTAATGGAGAGTTGCAGGGTTTTTTCCAGGAGGTCGTGGGTTAAGGCAAGGGGATCCTATGTCTCCTTATATGTTTGTTCTGGCTATGGAGGTTTTCTCACGCTTGATGTGTCGTATGGTTGAGGAGATGCCTTTTTGATTTCATTGGAGATGTGAAAATGAGAGGATTTCTCATTTGTGTTTTGCGGACGATCTTATGAGTTTCTGTAGAGCATAATCAGATTATGTTGTTATGATTGGAGATTGCATTCGACAGTTTCAATAATTATCTGATCTTAGTCCAAATCCTTCCAGAGCCATATGTTTATATGTGGGGTGTCTTCTCAGAGTGTAGAGCATTTGCTTGGAATTCTTGGGTATAAAGAGGGTACTTTGACTGTGCGTTATCTTTGGGTTCCTTTAATTTCTACTAACTTGAAGGCCGCAGATTGTCGTGTGTTAGTAGAGCGTATTGTAGCTACATCTCAGAGTTGGGTATATCGTGCTTTATCATTTGCTGGTAGACTCCAACTTATTTAGTCGGTGTTGTTCTCCATTCATGTATATTGGGCTTTCATGTTTATCCTTCCGAAGGCAGTCATTCGACAGGTTATTGGTACTCTTCGATCTTTCCTTTAGAAGGGTACTGATTTGTCGTCTGGAGGGGCTAAGGTTTCTTGGGATTCTATTTACCTGCCTTTCGATGAAGGTGGTTTGGGAATTAAGAGTATGGAGCATTGGAATAAGGCTGCTATTATGAAGCATCTTTGGTTATTCTGTTCTTGTCTTCCTGACTCTGTGTGGTGTGTAAGGAGCCTGGCTATGGAGAAAACACTAGAAGGGGGTTGAATAGTGTTTACGCAATTTAAAAAGATAGTTACACCAATTTAAATTCCTAACCAACAAAATAGTGCAGAATAGAAATTTAACCCAAAATAAAACAAATGCAAACAGAAGGATGTTTCAAGGGTTCGACTTACCCAAGTCACTTCCCGACTTGTTCCTGGTAATCCTACGTCCCTTCCATCCAGTTAACAACCAGATACTCAAGTTAGAACCCTAACTTGAGGTTTCCTTAAACCCCACTTGTAGCAACCCTACAAGTAAAATCGAAATACAATCGATTGTCCTTGACTCCCACAACTTGGAAGCAAGCAAACTACTCTCACAACCCGAGAGTAAATTCAAATAACGAAATTTATGAAATATGAAAGCAACACTTACAATCACCTATGCCTTGAAGTAAAACTTGAAGGAGAAGTGTGTTGTGTGTTGAAATACTCTCTTGGAAGAGAGGAAAGCCCTTTCCTTTGACTACACCAAATGCCTAGAAGATATCTCTTTGGTTCTAGGTTGGAGAGTAAGAGAATGAAGATAGGAATTCTTAGGGCTTTAGGGTTTGGAAAACTTTGATCTAGAGAGAATGAAAGCTTGAATCTTTGAGCAAGAGATAAATTAGATCATTAGCCTCTCAATGGAACAGTAGAGGCTTCTTATATAGGTTTCTCAAAACCCTCAAACGAAATCAGCAAAACCCCCTTTGGAATCCGTGAGGAAAAACTCAACGGATAGAATCTGTGCTCGTGACAGTCTACTGTTGATGAACTCACAGTCGACTGCTGCACTATGATAGAGGGTAGGTGAGAATTCATAACGGTAACTTACCACGTGGACAGTCGACTGATGAAGCATAGACAGTCGACTGTTGAACCAACAGGCAACTGTAAATCCTTCTACAGGCGACTGACCACAAATTAGGTAAGTTGATGAAGTCTGGAAAAAGTTTGGGAGACAGGACAGACGACTGATGAATATAAGACAGTCAACTGTTAAACTTAACAGGCGACTGTAAATCCTTCTAGAGACGACTGTCAAAACCCTGAGATTTTCCAGAGAGTAGAGTCATAAAATTGGCTCAAAGACAGGCGACTGTTACAGCATTGACAGTCGACTGTACCAAGGGACAGTCGACTGTAAACACAGCAATAGTCGACTGGCCAAAATAATCAGAGAGTTAGAGTTTGGGCTTAAGATAGACAGTGGACTGATTAACAAAACACAGTCGACTATCACTTGGACAGGCGCCTGTGAATCGTTCATTAGTCGCCTGTGACAGTTAAAACAGAGAAGCCCAAAACTAGATTGAAAAAGTTTGTGCATAACAGGCGACTGTAGAACAAAACACAGTCGACTGTTTTGAGACAGGCGACTGTAAATTGTTCAGCACGCGACTGTTATAGACATGACATGCACAATTCAGATAGAAATGAATTGGAGTCTAAGGAAGGATGATCTAATGATATCCTAAGACTGATATGAATATGAGTGTGTGCTCCAACAAAGTTTTACTTCTAAGCTACATACTAAAAGAGAAATAAAGAAATTACATTTGACGAATTCTCTCTTCTATCCAACGCATGACCTTGAAGTCTTCTAGGAACTTCAATCACCATCTACGATCATCCAATCCATTTCATTTGCTTTCAATGATCTTTAAGTATCATCCATTACTAGTAAATCTTCATAATACACTTAGGCAATGGATTAACTGCAAATAGGGGATTAGTCACAAGTATTTATGTTTTCTCATCATTAACACCAAGTAGAGAGAAGTCCAATACTCAACATTCTCCTCTTTTTGATAAACAAACATAAACAAAAACATAAATAATTGTGCTTTAAAGAAAACTTACTCCCCCTACATAAATGCCAATCAAGTTAGTCAACAAACATTAGGGCATCTATATATATCAATTAAAGCAAATGAGTAAGATATGCATGAATGAACTGAAATCATGAAATCTAGGATTTAAAATCCCTATTCATTGTATCTTACTCCCCCTGAATCTAAGGCAACTTCAATCTTAGATTCAAGTGTTACTAGTATATACTTAGCACATTCAATTATGAATCTGTATGTTTATTTCTCTCCCCCTATGGCATTATCCAAAAGGTGGGAGTAAAATAACAACAATCGTACTAAATAAGGACTAGCAACAATTACAAGAGTCTAATGATATAGAAATTAAAGACTCATAAAACCACATCATAAAATTATGTGATTAGAGGAATGAGAGTCCAATATCAACATTGAGATATACGAAGAAGACATATCGTCTCAAAACACATCACATCACATATAAAATATATAGTCCAATATCAAGTCCATTATTGTCTCAAAAACACATCAGAAGAGAATATATCATTAATGGAGACAATATCACAAACATCACATAGATATGATAAGCAATTATACATAGTGTGAAACGGACTAAAAGACTGTAGCATCATATATATATATATATACTAGTCATAATCCGTGCCCGTAGGGCACAGTTCATTCACGATATCCCCCTCAAAATCTTACTTCCCCACAAAATTAAAGTACTTAATTGTTATTTAGTTCCCTTAAAAATTTTAGTTTTCCAAAAACTTACTTCACTCAAAGAGTTTATTTCATTCAAAAAAAATTAATTCCCCAAAATTTAGTTTCCTCCCGATTTAACACGTGCCCTAAGAGCACGATTCATTTAAAATATTCTCGCCTTAAAATCTTGGATATACTAATTTTAATTAAACACCAATAATTACAGCGCAAGAATTGTTATTTAGTCCCCCAAAAAAATTCAAAAAGTTTAGTCTCCCCCAAAATTTAGTTCTCCAAAATTTTAGTTACCCCCTAAATTCTGTTCTCTTCATTTTTAATTCCCCCAAACTTTTAGGCTTTTACCCCCAAATTTTTCACAAATGCTCATCCTAAGTTTCGGGTTTCCTTACAAAATTTTTTGGCTCATTTCATGCAATCCATTATAGTTCTTGCTTGTATATTACAGCGGACCTCGAGAGAGAATGGGTGTCACAACGCAGAAATTTCTGACCACAATACATCGTCTTCATGATTTGAATTGCAAGGGATGTATAGTATTCCTTACGCCGAGTTGAGATGCAGTGGTTCTCAAACCTGAGCAAACAAATCATGATTGCAATTGCTACGGATGCAGGGTTGTCACACCCAGATCTTTAGCACGCCTTCCCCCAACTTCCTCCTCTTGTAATGTATCAGTCATACTATATAATGTATATTGTCTGCTTAGAAATTACCTCATCATCATTTAATATTTTGTTTGCCTCCAAACTATCAAATTCCAACAATCTTTTCAACAAAGTCTTCTTAGTATATTTAATGCTAAGAAAAACTATTTATACACCATCTTTTAATTAGTCTCCTTAACATTCTCAACTTAACATTCTCAACTGGTGAACAAAATAAGTAGCAACAGAACCATACGTTGGAATAATTGACCATTTCTACTTTATGAATTTATGAAAATAATACCATATGAAGCCAAAGATTCGACTAATATATCACTACTACAGATTTGGGCTTGGGTAACGCCACTTAGATAGCGCTTCTAAAAAGCGCTATCTAAGTGAGCTCTTGTATAGCACTTCTGCCCTTATAGAAAATAAAAATAAATCAAAATTACGGTAAAAATCACTTAGATAGCGCTTTTTGTTAAAGCGCTATCCAAGTAGTACCTTAAATAGCGCTTTATTTTAGCGCTATGGTAGTAATCGTTACATAAGCATTTTTATTAAAAAATAAACATTTATATACACTCTTACATATCGCTTAAACAATTTTGCCCAAGCGTGCCCGCTTCGCTTTCGTGGGTTAGTGCCGAGCTGCGCTTTTAGGGCTTGGGCGCATTCGATCGTAACTTAACTAATTTCGCTCGCCCGGAGCTCGCGATCCACCGCTGCACTTTTAGGGTTCGAATTTGGCCGCTGAATCTCATTCTTGGGGGGGAAAATTCCTGTTTCCCGCCGCGTGAACCTCCTTATCCCAACTCTCCTCTCCGAACCCTCGTCTCCTCCGAACCCTCGTCTCCATCCCCTCATCCGAACCCTCGTCTCCTCCGAACCCTCGTCTCCATCCCCTCATCCGAACCCTCGTCTCCATCCCCTCATCCGAACCCTCGTCTCCATCCCCTCCTCCGAACCCTCGTCTCCTCCGAACCCTCCTCTGAACCCTCGTCTCCATCCCCTCCTCCGAACCCTCGTCTCCTCCGAACCCTCCTCTGAACCCTCGTCTTCATCCCCTCCTCCGAACCCTCGTCTCCTCCGAACCCTCGTCTCAGGCAGCGGTGTATCCCATCAGCGGCGTATCCGACCTCCCCCTCCTCGCAGTGGCGACTCCGACCTCCCCCTCCTCACAGCGGCCACTCTGATCAGCGGCGTCTCCGACCTCCCCCTCCTCACAGCGGCGTCTCCTCCCAAGAAAAGGGGTTAGTGATTTAGTATATTCATTGAAGAAGAAAGAATATCTTGCTTTAAATTCTTCTTTATTTTTTTTGGGTTGCTTTTTTTGATGAGGAAGATAAAGCTACTGTTTTTCTTTTTTGGCAAAAAGCTTGATGGGGTTAGGGGCAGAGATGGTGGAGGAGAGAATCACATCCATACACACGCAAGAGAGGTGACTCAATGGCAAAGAGAGGATTTTTGTTCTCTCTCTAGTTTCTGGAGAGTATCAGCTTTGTGTTTGTTTGGGAGGGGGCGATTTCTTTTCCTTAGCCTTGAAGCTTATTCTCTTGAATACAAATGCTTGTTGATGCTTTTGGGTGCTAGGAGAGGCTTAGTGGTTGCTTATCTATGAAAAGTTAGGATATTAAATAGTTTGCATAATTAAATAAATCTTAATTTAAAAAGGAAAAGGAGAGAATGAGTGAGAGTGAGAGTGATGTGACTACAACCTAGCTTTTAATAGCACACAATGTTGTATAATTTGAAGTTTCAGCTATCGTGATTGTCTCTTATTTGTTAAAGCAATAAGAAAGTAGAGTGCAATAACTAACATGTTTCGTTTGACTCCATTCAATACACTGCATCTTTTTGATTCACCCAATGACTAACATGTTTTGTTTATACTAAATCTCTACCACGTTCAGTTCGATCGATCAGCGGCGTCTCCAACCTCGTCCAGTTCGATCGATCAGCGGCGTCTCCGACCTCGTCCAGTTCGATCGATCCGCGGCGTCTCCGATCAGCTAATTATTTCAGGTGAATCCATAGTCTTTACATCTCTAATTATTTCATTAGAATTTTGGATTGTGACTTAGTACAAATGTGGAAAATTAACTTTATATTAATTTTTGTAGTATCGTTCTTGATGGATCGAGATTGGGTAAATGCGGATCGATTATCTGAAACATATAAGAAAGGGGTGGAAGAGTTTTGTGCTCATGCAATCAAGAATGCTAAAAATCCGATGTTCATTAAATGTCCTTGTCGAAAATGTCTAAATGTAAAAGAAGTTAGCGGTGAAATGAAGTTGCGTGAGCATTTAATGTGTCACGGTATTGATAGAACATATAAGCTTTGGACATATCATGGTGAGAGCAAAGGTAAATGTAGCTCATGTTGCAAACGTAAATATAGTTCATCAAGTCAATTGTGCTCCCAATTTGAGTTTGAAGATATAATGAACACAAGTAGTATGGGAGATGGTAATGATAAGTCTAGTCATGTTAAGAATTTTCCAAGTGTTGTCAATGAAGAGTTGTGGGATCATCATGATATGTGTGATGACTTAAGAGAGGATGCTGGGTTACCATTGTGGCCGGGTTGTACAAAGGCTTCAAAATTGTCAGCTGTGTTGATTTTGTACAACTTAAAAGCTAGTCACCAAGTTTCTGATGTGTTCTTCACAGAGATGTTAGAAGCTGTAAGTGGGCTACTGCCAGATGGGAATGTGCTCCATCGTAGAGCGTATGATGCTAAACAAATGCTCAAATCTATCGGGTTAACACATGAGAAGATCCATGCTTGTCCGGATGATTGTATTTTATTTAGAAAAGAGTACGCAGAATTGAATGAATGTCCTAAGTGTGGCAAGAAGCGATATAAGAAAAACAACTCCCCGGCAAAAGTTATGTGGTACTTTCCTATAATTCCTAGATTTAGGAGGTTGTATAGTAGCGCAGAAGATGCTAAATACTTGACATGGCATCATGATGAAAGAATTAATGATGGAATGTTGAGACACCCAGCCGATTCACCTCAGTGGAAGGCATTTGATAATAAATATCCGAAATTTGGCAAGGATCCAAGGAACTTGCGCTTAGTACTTTCAACAGATGGAATGAACCCTCATGGTCTTCAGAGTACTTCCCATAGTACATGGCCCGTGATTTTGATGATCTATAACCTGGCTCCTTGGTTATGCATGAAGCGAAAGTATATGATGCTGTCTATTTTGATATCAGGACCTAAGCAACCTGGTAACGACATTGAAATATATTTGGCTCTTTTAATCGAGGACTTAAAGGTGTTGTGGGAAGAGGGTGTTGATGTATACGATGGATACAAAAAGGCTGATTTCAGATTGAAGGCTATGTTGTTTGGAACAATCAATGATTTCCCAGCTTATGGCAACCTTTCTGGATATAGTGTGAAGGGGCATTGTGCTTGCCCATGTTGTACAAATGACACAGATCATCTTCGATTGAGTCATTGTAAGAAGTCGGTTTACATGGGGCATAGACGGTGGTTGGATCGAAGTCATCCCTACAGAACGATGTCCGAGGCATTCAATGGTGAAGTTGAAAATCTGTGTCCACCTCCTACATTGTCAGGTGTTGATGTGCTGAAGGAGGTGGAAAACATTAAGACACAGTTTGGTAAGAAGTTTGCAAAGTTTGTTCCCACTAAAGGTTTTAAGAAAGAATCAATCTTTTTTCAGTTAGTCTATTGGAAGGACTTATTTGTTAGGCATTTTATTAATCTCATGCATAATAAGAAAAATGTTGGTGCTAGTTTGCTAAATACTTTGTTAGGTGACAATTTGAAATCTAAAGATGGACTCAATGCACGAATGGACATGGTTGATATAGGAATCAGAGAAGAACTTGCACCTGTACCAAAGGAGGGGAAAGCACCATACTTGCCTCCTGCTGCTCATACTTTGTCTAAGAAAGAAAAGACTGTGTTACTCGAGACACTCCACTCCGTGAAGGTACCTGAGGGGTAATCGTCCAACATACAAAGTCTTGTATCTTTATCCGGGTTGAAATTGATGACTTTAAAATCACATGATTATCATGTCATCATTGAGAATTTGCTGCCAATTGCAATTCGTGCTATTTTGCCAGAAAATGTACGTAAAACTATCACAAAGTTATGTTGGTTTTTCAAAGCCATGAGCAGCAAGGTCATAGACCCAAGAAGTCTGTCAGGTCTACAAAAAGTGATTATAGAACCACTTTGTGAGCTTGAGATGTATTTCCCACCTTCTTTCTTTGATATCATGATTCATTTGACTGTACACTTGGTTTACGAGACGAGGATGTGTGGTCCTGCACGTATGAGATGGATGTATGGCATAGAGCAGTATATGAAAGTGTTGAAAGGTTATGTGAGGAACAGGTACCGACCAGAAGCTTGCATCGCTGAAACCTATTTAGTTGAAGAAGCGATAGAATATTGGTCTGAATATATCCCAAATGTCGAAGCAATTGGACTTCCAAGTACTCGTCACACTGATAGGATTGACGGTGAGGGTGTAACAGGTGGTCAACCAGTGTTGATCAACCTTGAACATTGGCGACGGATACACTTATGTGTTTTACATAACACAATTGATGTTGTTCCTTATGTTGAGTTGCACAAGCAGGTTATATCAAGAAAATATCCAGAAAAAGGCTCTGATTGGATTGAAGTGGAACACAATTTTACCTTCATTGATTGGTTTAAGTGTCATATTGGTGATAAGATATTAGAGAAAAGTGATTCAGTATCGGAAAGGGTTAAGTTTTTGTCAAGAGGACCTGATATGCATGTGTACTCTTACAAATGTTATCTCATCAATGGATACACATTCTACACTAGAGAACACGATGAGAGGAGTACTATGCAGAATAGCGGGGTTTCTATTAATGCCACCGCACTAAACCAGACAGATACGACATACTTTGGACAAATCGTGAATATGTGGGAAATTGACTATGTTGGATTTCGAGTTCCGTTGTTTGACTGCAGTTGGGTTAGCATTCCTCACGGGGTACATGTTGAAAGTTCTGGATTCATACGGGTCGATTTGAAAAAGGTTGGGTACAAAGACGATTCGTTCATTATGGCAACGCAAGCTAAGCAGGTGTTTTATGTCAGTGACCCAGTTGATAAGAAGTGGTCCATTGTTATATTGTCAAACAAGTTCAATAACAGTTACCAAGTTAGTGACCATGTTGATGAGGACGTTGACACAATTAATGATCCTTCTTTTGAGAACCTGTATGTGTGCCCGAGCAGTGATGATAATTGTCAACGCTTATATGCAAGATATGATCATGATGAGGGTGAATATGTAAATCCAGATTTAGTTAATATACATGGTCATGAACGAGCAAAGCCAACTACGAAAAGAAAGAAGACAACTAAAGCGAAGAGGAAATGTATGCTTTGTTCCTATTATATATTTGTTATTTATATATAGTGATTTCAGCTACAAATACAAATCTGCTTTAGACATGCATTAGATTGTGCTTACTTCACTTAATTGGAATGAATAAGATATGTAGAAATTGTTGTAATTTGCATTCACTCTCATCTATTAATCTTGTCATCTTATGATCTTGTTCTTCTCTTATTTGTAGGATCATGGTTACTGGATCCCAGCGCAAAGAGCGTGCTAGTGGGGATGGTCAGGGTGGTTCTAGAAGAGGTGAGACAGGGGATTCCGATGATACTAGTGGCATGTCTCAGATTCAGTCTCGAGGAATAGTTACTATGGTGAATGTTAAGAAAAAAAGGGCCAAAGGAGAAGTAATAAAGGTGAAATGGAATGAAATGGGTCAACCAATTGGCAAAGAGTCGATGACCCTAGCACACTTCATTGGCTCTTTTAGTAGAAGAACTTTTCCAATCTCGATTACAGATTGGCGTAATAAAGATTTGACAGCCCTGAAAGACCAATTTTGGGATGAAATCAAGGTATATTCCTGAATTGTTAGTAATCTGAATGTCAATACACAAACAGTGAGTCCACCATGTAATTTATGTCAATACCAAGATTTATGTTAGGATGCCCTGTATGCTGATGCTCAGCTTATAGTGATGCTAGATGGTGATGGGTTCATACGGCTAATATCACCATCAACCAATATAAACCTGATATGTGCTTATGCTCAAAGCAGATCAATGTAATGTGTGTCATATCATCACAGTAGATGCAATACTTGAATCTTTAATCAGAATTAATCATGGACGACCAATCTAAGCTAGTAGAGTTTCCTTCATAAAATCCCATAAACCACATTAGCAAAGTATGAGTAAAAGGACATGCTGCAGCTCAGTGATGAAATATTACTGCAAGAAGCTTTAGAGAATTGTTGGTCTGTTTGCTTCTTGGATGCTTGAATAGAAAGTGATACCACACAGCTCACATAATAACCTTCATAAAAGACTGAGGATGCTACCAGACTAACATATATATTTCATATGGGACCATAGCTTAATGCCTCTAAGTGATTCTGTCTTACTTTTTATATAATAAATTCCACCAGAAGCTGCTAGGTATTCTTTCCATTATTCATGCTCTATTTCTTTCCAATCTCTGACAATGCCCCAAGAGTTGGGCCTCAATGATGTTGGTGGAAAATCTGGATTTTATTGTATCAGTGTCATCAATATCGACAATACCATATGGTATACTTCTTGATTTTTGATTCTTTGTGCTGGGCCCCAAGAAGCTTGCTGTTTTGATTCTTTGTGCTTATTTACTGAACTTTGTAAGATGTATGCCTGCTCTGTTGTTGAGTCTCAGATTATATGTATATAATTGATGCAAAAACATTTCTGCTAATATCCTTTGCTACTGGTCACTGGGATGAACAAAACCATGCAAAAACATTTCATCATCAATGATGTGTATGATTATTATGTTATGGAGGAGTAACATGTGTTACATTTCATTTAAAGCTAAGACCTTTACTTACATCTTTCATCATTGCTTCATCATGAATAGGAAACATTTGCTGGGGTGGACAAAACGCACAAGAAACTGATTCTTCGTCGTGCCGGTTACCTGCACAGAGTCTTTAGAACGAGGTTAAGGAATCTTGCCAGAGATAGTCATGGTAACTACTCGGATAAGCCACCTTTCATATACTCACACTTGTCTTCTGTGTCTCTGTTTTGGAAAGATTTCGTGGCGTACTCTTCGACTCTAGATTTTAAGGTAATGTTTACGTTATTTCATTACTTTCAATTTGAGGACACTACAATTTAAACTAACTAATGACAACACTCAATTGTAGGAAACAAGAAAAATAAACAAAGTGAGAGCGGAATCAATGGAGGCGCGATATAGGAAAGCATGTGTGGGTTATGCGCGTCTGAGACAGCAGATTGTATGTATTGTAAAAATAAGTTGTATCATCAACCAAGCTGATGGATTTGAATGGTTTTGTTTGTTTGTTCTTGCTAATTGTGGCCTTGAAATTTGCAGATTGAAGAGAAATTACGTGAAGGGGAAGAGTATCCTGTAGTGACTTGCTTAGATACTTGGAAGAAAGCGAGGATGAATGCCGAGCACCAGGTTGATGATCTTGCTGCCTTGCGAATACTGGAGGATGTGGTAATATTCTAAGACAAAGATTGATTATAAATGAGTCATGGTTACTTGTGCACTTAAATTCTGTGGTTAAGTTGATCTACATTAATTTCACTTCTTTTCTTTTTCCTGTGGTAACAAATCATTTTACGATATGAGGAAATAAAGGATTGAAGTCTCATTTATCATTTAGTAATTAGTCTAATGTTTCTATTAGGTTCGCATAACACAAGAGTTGGGAGAAGAGGAGCTGAATGATATTGGAGTTGAAGACTTGCTGGATCGAGCTATTCCTCTCGTTTATTCAGGCCGTGTACGAGGATGTGGATTTGGTGTCACAAAGAGATATTTGTCTTCTGTTCCTGAATTGTCTGAATTGTCAAAGTTGAGAAGGCAATTCAATAGACTAGAGAAAGAAATCCAGGAGATGAAAACCAATCAGCCTATGGCGACTTCTTGTGGTTCTAGCCACATGGATAATTTCGGTGATGATGCCATGGATTTGGATGATGACCTTGATGTTCCGGATCCAGATCTTCCTGAGGTATATTAAGCGACTATACAAACTGACCCTTTATTTATTCATTAAATCACATTCATTAATATATTTTTCATTGCTAGGGTCCTATTACATGTTATTTGTACGTTGCGAACCCCCGAAGACATGTCGGGCAAGGTATTTTGCATAATTGCCCGAAGGAGATTCTTCATGGTGTTCCACTGCCAGAAGGTTACGCTAGGATACAATTTGAGGTGGCGGTGGAATCTGAGAGACATTCAGGGGTGCCTCAACAAAATGACGAGGTTAGGACAGTTGGAGAAGCGGTTGGACATTTTATTTCATGGCCAAAAAACTGGTCTCTTTGAAAATAGAGGTAAAGTCTATTTAACTGGTATCTTTGTTTTATGTTTTATATGAATACTCTATTTATATTAAAATTTGTTTGTAGCGTCCACCTCTTAGGAAGATGGATAAGAGGAGCCAGAAAATTCATACATGTTCTAATAAGCCTACTTTGAAAACTATGGAGTCAACATTTTGTGCTAAGAAAGTAGGTTATCCCAAGAGTGGAGATTCTCCTCACGATTCCATGGTGTTGCACCTTTTACGTCTCGCACCCCAAACTATGGTGAACAACATAGAAGTTCCTATTAAAGCATATTTTGATGGAGAGACTTGGGATGAACTTATTATTTATGAAAATTTCTTGGAGGTTTTGGAGGATAGATGGCTAAGTGCCACAAGCATTGCCTTTTATATCAGGTAATAAAATTATTAAAAGTTGTCCATCTAATTTGATATAAATGTTTTACATGAATACTCTAATTTGTCTATCTTTAAAGGTATTTGGGTGATGTTTATCTATCCGAAAATGCCGAGTTGGCCGGCAAGTTTTCTTTTTGTCGCCCCATATTGCGCCAATGATAGGTAGTGGAACATCGGCCAATCATTTGGCCGAAGGTCTCCTGAAGTATGCAGGACAGAACCATCTATTATTGATACCGCATAATGTTGGGTGAGTTCAATATAATATTAAATAATTATATGTTTATTAAATGTGATTTGTCTAATTTTTTTTCAAAACATTATGCAGTCATCAATGGGTATTGGTTGCTATCAATACCGAAACAGAGTCGATATACTTCATAGATCCACAAAATGCAAAGATTTCACAACGTGTGGATTTGAAAAACTTTGTTGAAAGGTAAATATATCTTCAAGTTTTTTTCATTACAAATCTATATATACATTTGTATAATATTGTTTAATTTATAAAAACAGTGGTATAAGAGGTTATCGAACTCTCCGAGGTGGCAATATCAGTAGAGTGGCATACAATAGATTCAAGTGGGTTAACATTCAGGTAATACTTTACAATTTTGAAATTTATTATATACGTCATATTATTGTAATAAATTTTATATACTTAATTGTATGTTATTTTCATAGTGTCCAAAGCAGACCGATGGCATTCATTGTGGTCACTATGTTTGTTGCTTTATTGAGGATATTTTGAGTTTTGGTGATACGACTATTCATATTCCCATAAGTAAATCGTTTTAGAACTACTTAATAGTTTTGAAGTATTTGATCTCGTCTAACTATGTTTTGTAACTTTTATGTTTTACAGTTTGTTAATATGGAGTCACTCAAGTATTATTCCCCAGAAAGAATGGAAAATTTTAAAGTCAATTGGACGGGATACTTGTACAATCGATTCCTCAAGGAAAAGACGAAGTGTTGAAGCGCTTTCTAATGCGTGTCGTGCGAAATTGCCCTAATTCAAGGTATATTTTACACATGCTAATGTCAGTGAGCGAGTATTATTCAATATGCTCAACATTTCCAGACCCTGCTCCAATTTCACCTGTAGTTTTTTTGACAATGTAAATATTAGTACCATGGTAGCAAAATTGCAGACACATGCACCCCCCAAACATAGACATAGTAGCCTAGCAGACAGACACACACCGAGTATTCATAATTTAACGGATTTTATTGTTTAATGTTAATTTTAGTTTTTCTCATGTGAATATTTGCGCGTATTAAGAAATCTAAAATCTAGTTTAATAAACCTCAATTCTCACATCATGTTTCCCATTAAATCCACACAGTGCTCTGCCATCATTTGCTAGCTCTAGGTTTGTAGTTTGGAGCTTTTTCACATCTTTTTCTTATGTACACCTACGATGCTTTTAGTGCAGTGACAACTCACTGCAGCCTGAGTACGGGCATACCGAAATTGATCCCAATTGTTTCATTTTTAGTTCCTAGTATGGACATTTTCATATTTCCGATATCAGATAATAGTATTGTGCATGTAGAACTTCTATTGTGGGTGTTCCATACTGATCATTTTGTCTCAGTAGACAGCTTCCACAAGAATTTTGAAGAAAAACATCTACACAGACGTTCCAATGCAATTTTTTCATTTACAGTGCACTTGGTGTAATTATTAAAACTTTCTAAGCACGTGCCTTTGTTACACAAACTTCACCTTTTATTTTAATCGTAACACTCATTCAGATAATTACATATGCAAAAGAACAACAAGAGAAGAAACAGGATCCAGAGGTGCAATTCCATTTTGAAGGCCAGACCTTTTTTAAAAAATATTTTTTGTGAAACAATGTGGAAATTTTATAGAGCATACTTCTTATATTGATTCCTAGAAATCATGTCTTATTATATAGGGTGTGTAATTGTCATTATTGTAGACAATTAATTTCGAAAAATTCTTCAAATTAGTTAGTTGGTAAACCTACCATTTCATTGAGGTCTACACTTGTTCCTGTTCTTGACAGACGCCTAAAATCTCAAAGCTACTTTTTCCTTTGAATAGACACTGAGAAACCATATTTGTGATCGTTGAGAAACCTAATTACTGTTTTTACATCATCTTGTTGACCTTTCCTTTTCATTTGCCGCTCTTTCCAAACTAATACGATCATGTTTCTTTTTCATTTACACTGACGGGCATCCTTCTACATGGGAAAAGGCAGGATCAGCCAATTGATGAGTCGTTAACAGGAGTACTGGTAATATTGCAGCGTCTTCTGTCCTTTATCTGCTTAGGTTCATTGAGTCCTTTGATTTAAGCTCATGCCTAGACCATTCATTGGATAGGACTGAAGACATGCTGTATGATTACTGAAAATAAGATCCATGAAATTGTCCAGAAATGAAGAACACAAAAGTTGTCTGATATGAACAGGTAATCATGCACTGCTCTTTGTACTTCAATGGTAAATTTGAGGTCCTGGGCTGTGGTGCTGGTTGCAGTGAATTCCCCATTGTGTCTTCAATGATTAGAGGTCAAGCTCTCATGGATTAGGGGGAAACGAACATGTTTGTTAACAAGTACGTCAAGTTTTGACAAATGCTGTTGATCAAAGGCTAGTTTGGTCCTTTGACTTGTTTTGAAAAGTTCAAACACAAGTCCATTGTTGCATCCTAGGATTTCTTTGATTGCATGGATCCTTCGGTGACCTCAAAGCCCTCTAGAATACATAAGCGACAATTATGAACATCAAATTATTATCACTAGCTTGTTGGGATTTCCGTCTAAATGATTTGTCTTGTTCCATATGGCATGCTGAATTTTTATTACAACTTCCACTCTGAATCAGTAGCCGGATCTTTTGTCCTCTTTGATAGCCTTTTCAAATGCCGGACTCACTTGCTGATTAAATGTGTGTTTGGAGGAGAAAATGCAAAAATATGTTATAATTCCTTTGGCAATAGTTGCCACCATCATCAATTCTGTCAGATAATTTTTCAATGAGTGTATGTTTCAGATTTTTGATGTGCAAAGAAGAAATATAAAGAATTGTTGAAAATTCTGTTCATCCTTAGCATTTCTGCTTGCTCTGGAGAAGGTACACAACACGATTAAACAGTTTTGTCAAGTGAAAGATTTTGATGACTAACTAAAGCAAATGGCACCGTCTTCATAATTATTACATTCTAGCTGTCAAGAAGTCACTACTTGCTACGAAGTCAGAACTTCTGAAAAATGATCATGTTATCCATTTTCATTACATTGCATATTTTATGATGATTAGCGGAGTTTGTTATCCATTTCCATTGCATGTTTTATAAATGTCTGGATCATGTTGAACTTTGTCGATCAGAACCACATATTTTATCATCTTGTCTGAGCAATTCTAAATGTGGCATCCTGAGATTGTTGAGCATATTGATGTTAATTTTTATCAAGCGATATCTCATTTTGTGCTTTATAGTAACATCTCTACTATCCTTGGCAGGCAGCCCATATATTCAGTTGCATTTAGCTCAAATGATAACTAGATAACTTTTTTTTACTTAAAACATTTCTGTTTACTAGTTTGCATGTAGTTTCTTTTGGTTTTTTGTTGTCATTTATATTTGCTTTTATTGGGCTAAATTTCAAATATATATCATAAAATTTGGATGTCAGTATAGTATGGATTGCGTAGATGGGTTTGTGGAAGAAGCATGGAGATGGGTTTGTAAATGTTACGACTTATGTATGAATATTCTATTATTTGAGTAACCATGTCATCCAAAAACAAATTTCTTGAACCATAATGGTTTCCATGATATGATTCTCTCGCTCTCATTTGTCTTCTTTGTAAACAGATTCAATGGGTATTTTTTCTTATTTTCATTATCTTAAATACATTAATCTCTTGCAGACATTAATTAAATTTGTATTTTTCTTATTTTCATTATCTTTCAACTAATGTTAATCATTTCTTACAGTGTTGCTAAGATATTGTGATTTCAAAGGTGCTACGCGGGTCATGCAACCAGCTTCAACATTTTCGTGCTGTGCTCACGAGCACTTTATGTAGAACGAAATGATGATCCAAGCTACTGATTGTAAAATACCCATACAAGGCTGCTGCAATTGCCGAGCTCTACAGGGAATTCACCACTCAGGCTATTATTTGCTAGCTGGAGGATTGCATTCTCGAGGGATCCTTCCTGCAACCATGAGTGCATTAGCCCTACAAGTACTTTTGTGTCGTTTGGTATGTTGAGTACTTTGTGTTGAACTCATACTCGAGAATCTTAGCTTGTGTTGAACATTTTCATGTTGAATCTCAGGAGCATTGTGGTCTATGTATACATGTTCTTTGATGCCCATTGTGGCTTATATATCAGTTCTTTTCTTATGTATTTTGTTGTTTTGGTGGATGTATACATAAACTCCTCTTTCCCTCATTTTCTTATGTATTTTGATGTTTCGATGTATACATGTGCACGAATTGATAATGCACAAGATGCAATGGCTATTTTTTGTTATGATTTCTATTTTTTTAAAAAAAACTAAACATTAGCCACGGACTTGCCGTGGCTAATGCGCATTAGCCACGACCAGTCCGTGGCCAGTCCGTGGCTAATGCGCATTAGCCACGGCCAGTCCGTGGCTACTGCGTAGTAGCCACGGCTAGTCCGTGGCTAGTGCGCAACAGCTGGCCGTGGCTACTGCGCAACAGCTGGCCGTGGCTACAGCGCAGTAACCACGGAATGGCCGTGGCTAATTCCAAAAATAGCACTTCAGGTAATCTGTTAGAGAGTAATCAAACACAAGAGGAAAATGGAGATCAAGATTTCTTAGAGATAGAATGAGTAACCATGGTCATAGGCCATGGTTCTCTATATATTAATTTAGTAAGGGAAGATGAAGAGCCTCTAAGAGACCAAGAGTCCCCATTACCCATAGTAATGGGTCCAATGAGTGGGTAATGAATGAGGGGAGGCCAAGAGCCTCTCTCATTCATAACACTCCCCCTTACCCATTTATCACTTTGGTCTCAGTATCTGAGGCAAAGAGGGGTGGATGCTTCTGGAGCCAGAGTAAGTGTGTTTGCCTCGTTAAAACCTTAGCTGTGGAAAACCCAGTGGGAAAAACCCAACAGCTTAAGGGAAAAGAGTGCAACCCACAGGTTACTCCCCCTGATCCGTACAAGCTTCAGGCTTGTAGGTCTTTCAATTGTCGCATACCAATGTTCTTTACAAGCTTTACAAAAATACATTTGGGCAAAGACTTAGTAAAAAGATCAGCTAAGTTGTTGCAGGACTGTATCTGCTGAACTTCGATCTGCTTGTCCTCCTTTAGCTCATGTGTCCAGAAAAACTTGGGAGATATGTTCTTCGTCCTGTCGCCCTTGATGTAACCCTTTTGAAGTTGAGCAATGCATGCGGCGTTGTCTTCAAATAGAACGGTAGGCTCCAAATCACTGGTCTTCAGGCCAGTAGATTGAAGAATGTGTTGGACGACGGATCGTAGCCAATAACACTCTCTGCTTGCTTCGTGGATCGCAATGAGTTTCGAATGGTTGGATGATGTAGCTGTTGTGGTTTGCTTTACCGATCTCCAGGAGATAGCAGTACCTCCGTAGGTGAAAACAAAACCTGTTTGGGATTTTGCCGTGTGCGGATCAGAGAGATAACCTGCATCAGCATAACCAAACAATTTGGGGGAGGCAACTCTCTGGTAGTAAAGTCCAAGATCAATGGAACCCTGAAGGTATCGCAGAAGATGCTTTACTCCGTTCCAGTGGCGCTTTGTGGGCGCTGCACTGTGTCTGGCTAGTAGATTAACTGTAAACGCTATATCGGGATGCGTACAGTTAGCCAGAGATAGAAGTGCTCTAATGGCACTGAGGTAGGGTACTTCAGGACCCAGTATCTCCTCCCCCTCTTCCAGTGGCCGGAAGGGGTCCTTATGTACATCTAGTGATCTTACGACCATAGGAGTACCTAAAGGATGACATTTATCCATATGAAACTTGCGTAGAAGTTTCTTTGTATAATTAGATTGGTGTAATAGGATTCCACCTCTTAGGTGTTCTATCTGTAAGCCAAGACAATACTTTGTTTTACCTAGGTCTTTCATTTCAAAAGTATGTTTAAGGCTTTCAGATATCTCTTTGATCTCTGCAAGAGATCCTATGAGATTTAAGTCATCTACATATACAGCTATGATGACGAATCATGTTCCCGTTCTTTTGATAAAGATACACGGGCAGACTTCATTATTCTTGAATCCTTGCTGTGCAAGGAAATCACTTAGTCTGTTATACCACATCTTTCCCGATTGTTTTAGACCATATAATGATCTATGTAGCCTTACAGAGAATACGTCCCGAGGTATCCCTTTCATCTCTGGGGGTAGATTAAACCCATCAGGAAGTCTCATATAGATATTCTTATCTATATCGCCATATAGATATGCAGTCACAACGTCCATGAGCTGCATTTTTAGGCTTTCCAGAGAAGTTAGGCTTATTAAAAATCGGAAAGTGATCGAATCCATGACCGGAGAATACGTATCTTCGTAATCAATCCCCGGTCTTTGGGAAAATCCCTGGGCTACAAGTCGTGCCTTATAGCGAACGATCACATTATTTTCATCTCTTTTTCTTATGAAAACCCACTTATATCCCACAGGTTTTACACCTACTGGTGTTTGGACTACTGGTCCAAAGACTTCGCGTTTCAAGAGTGAGTCCAGCTCTACTCTTATTGCCTCGTCCCACTTTGGCCAATCATCTCTGCGTTTACATTCCGCTAGAGACTGTGGTTCGACGTCATCGTCATATTCAGTGACGTGAACGGCAATATCGAACGCAAAATCGTCGTCGTCGACTGTGCTATTTCTGTCCAGTACTTCTCCAGTACGTACAAAATTTAATGATGTTTCTCCTATTGTTTCCTCTGCAGGGGAAATCAGGAGGGGAGAAGTAGCTGGTCTGAGCTCAGCATCCTGTGGAGGGATAATCTTAGTATCTCCAGGAGTCTTTCTCTTTCGAGGAACTTTATCTTTTGAACCTGGTGGGCGTCCTCTTTTCAATTGAGGTAAAGCCAATTCTGCTGCCGGTGGATTGCATCCATCTATGGGAATGTCAATCCTAGCTGGCGTATTGGCAGCAGGGACGTGTGAACGGACAATCTTCTGGTTGTCTGTGAATTTATCCGGCAAAAGATGTACTGTATTCTGGATGTGAAGGATCTTCAGGATCTCATCTTCACACAGATTAGTACGCGGATCATATAGGGACAAAGACTTCTGGTCCCAACTAATGGTCTCAGAAGCTTCTGGCTTCTTAGACTGTGTGCCCAGTTTAGGAAAAATTATCTCATTAAATTCACAGTCTGCAAAACGTGCCTTGAATGTGTCACCCGTCAGGGGTTCAAGGTATCTGATAATAGAGGGTGAATCAAACCCAATATATATACCTAGACGACGTTGAGGACCCATTTTGGTCCTCTGAGGTGGTGCTATTGGGACATATACCGCACAACCAAACACTCTCAAATGAGAGATATCCGGAGGTGCGCCATATGCTAGTTGCATCGGAATAAAGTTTGACCTCCAGATGGTCTTATCCTAATAAGTAATGCAGCATGTAAAATAGCGTGCCCCCAAGCATCCACAGGCAACTGGGATTGCATAAGTAATGGACGTGCAATCCATTGGAGTCTCTTTATAAGGGACTCAGCTAATCCGTTTTGGGTGTGAACATGTGCTACAGGATGTTCAACTTCATTACCCGTTGCCCGGCAATAGTCTTCGAAGACTTATGAAGTAAATTCTCCCGCATTATCAAGATGCAGTTTCTTGATATGGTTATCGGGGAAATGAGCACGCAACCTTATTATTTGTGCCAATAGCTTTGGAAAAGCTAGGTTGCGGGTGGACAAGAGGCACACATAAGACCATTTGGTTGATGCATCAATCAGTACCATGAAGTACCGAAATGGACCACTTGCGGGGTGAATAGGCCCGCAAATGTCACCATGAATTCTCTCTAGGAAACCAGGAGACTCTAATCCCACTTTCAGGAGGGATGGTCTAGTTATTAGTTTTCCCTTGAAACAAGGGAGACATGGAAATTCATCCTTTTGAAGAATCTTCAGGTTCTTCAATTTGTGTCCACTGGATTCAGTGATGATGCGCCGCATCATTGCTGTTCCTGGGTGACCAAGTCTATTGTGCCAGAGTTGGAACTCTGGCAGTGATTGGCACATCTGGTGCTCAATCATATTGGCTTCTACTGGTTGAATGTATGTTTGGTAGAGACCCGACGGGAGTCCCTTGAATCATTCGCATATGATCTTCTGGTCATCTTTTTGACGAGTTACAATTAGATATTCAACCTTATTTTCATCTCTTGTCTCTAAGGATATCCGTTTAAACGGAAATCCTTGAAACTTACAAGATTCCTATTTGATTTAGGAGAGAATAATGCATTATTTATTTGAAGTCTTGTGTTATTTGGGAGCAATATAATCGCTTCACCAGTTCCTTCGATTATTTGGGACAGTCCTGAAATTGTGATAACAGGACCGTCATATTTGTTTACGCTATTAAAATAGCAATGATCGCGAAGGATTGTGTGCGTCGAGGCACTGTCCACTAGGCACTCAGACATCATCTATATAAGCAAAAACGAAATTTTATTTGAGGGAAAATGTAGACAACATTCAAAAATAAAAGTCCGCACTAAAGCAAATAACAGATGAAGATACATCGAATTCTAAATGTATAGATAAATGATGATGCTCAATCTAGCAGATCGTCGTTCTCGAAGTCTTTAGCAGTAAAGACTGTTGGCGGCTGTACACCAGCCAAGTTTGTTTCAGGTCGAGACTTCTGGCTCGCCTGGTATAGATCCTGTAGGTGGCGAGGAGTACGGCAGTTTCTGGACCAATGGCCAGTCATGCCGCATCTATGGCATTTATCCTCCCAGGTCTTCTTTGGAAGTGACACGTGCTCGGTGTTCTTTCGCTTCCAAGTGAAGTTTCTTTTCCATTTATTGTTTTTGTTTGTCTGGGGAGCTGCACCTCTTGGTTGCTTCATTACCGCTTTCCCTTTAGTGTTTTTAGCCTTCCTCTTGTTTTTCCACTTCTGGGGAGAAACGTGGTGGGCTTCAGGGATTGGGGCAGTGCCAGCTGGACGTAAGTTATGAGTTGCCAGCAGTAAGTCTCGATTCTGCTCTGCCCTAAGTAGGCATGAGATCAGATCGGAGAATTTCGTGAAGTTGCGTTCACGATACTGCTGCATGAGGATTGCATCTTTCTCGTGAAACGAGGTAAATGTTTTTTCCAACATGCGCTGTTCTGTCACTTCTTCACCGCACAACTTCAGGCGTGAGGTGATGTTATGATGTACAGAATTATACTCAGCGACGGACTTATAGTCCTGAAGTCTGAGGTTTTCCCACTCATAACTGGAACGGGGTAATATAACATCAATTTGATGTTTATACCGTGCTTCCAGTGCTGTCCACAGGTCCTTCGGGTCCTCAACCGTTAAGTATTCGGCCTTTAAGGTCCGATCTATATGCTTCCTAATGTAGATTATGGCTTTCGCCTTATCTACATCGAATACAGTGGTTGTGGGGCTGCTGTTAGCTGTAGCAGAAGATTCGGCCGCTGCTGGGGCCGAGGAAGGAGCCAAAATGGACCCAAGGAGGGCCATCGAACGCAAGTGGAACTTCAGGTCCACTCGCCAACTCAGGTAATTTGTCCCTGCAGAATCGAGGACTTCGAAATCGACGCTTGCCAATTTTGCCATTTATCTACGCAATTTAAAATGAGCATGAATTAATTAAAATTCAAAAATTCATGCATAAAGAAATAAACAAGTAAAAATGTGGGGATCGGCCAGATACCCAAAATAGGACACAGTCCAAAGTTCGTTTACAGTCCATAAGAGAAAAAGAAAAATACAACTTTGGAAACCCAAACTGGGTCCCTGTATCTCCGTCTTCATATGCTGTTGCACCGAGCTTTGGCTTTTAATACAAATTTCCTCACTTACAAATTCTCTCAAAAGAAAATAAAAGTGCAGGGAATGTAAATAGGTATACAATGGCCGATCCCGAAAAACACATTTTTACTTATTTAAACATCCACGCAGTTCTAAATATGCTACTGGCATAAAAATTAACAACCACGCATATATCTCAAGCAAAACATATGGTAAAGGAAAAGAGAAAATATAATTATCTCGTAGACCACGTGGAAACGTCATACACCGTTAGGTTAGTTGACTAACGGCAGAGCGGTCTCAGGATCTTTGAGATAGTTATATTTTGAAAAATAGAGTCCTAGTAAACCATAGATTATAATATGCAAGAGGGATGTTTAAAAACAATTCGTCAACATGGACTATAGAAATTATTTTTGATTTTACATAGAGGATAGTCCCGTTCAGGAATTGGCATCAGGCCATTATATAGTAGGCTAAAAAAATATTTAACGTTAGATATTAGGGGCTGCAGGCCCAATTAAAATATTTGGTTATTGATAGTCACAAATGGGCTGCAGGCCCAACTATCAAATTTAATTAAATTGAGCCTACTTTTGGGTTGGGGAATACCAATAATCCCTAAATCTGTCTCCTCAAATTCCAACCCATTTGTTAATATTTTCGGCTTTCGCCGGTGGATAGAAGTCCCCCTTTCCTGCCAGTTTCCGCCAGTCAAAAGACCCCTCTGTCAGATTTGTTACAGTAGATCGAAGTTACAATTTCCGATGTGGGGGGAAGGTGATCGGCCGGCCCTCCTGTCAGAAGGGGGCTGCGTAACAGTAGGGGTGATAATAGGCCGACCCCCCATCAGGGGGTGGGGCTGAGTTACAGAAGACCCCCCGCTGGGGGGGTGATTATCCCCCCCCCCCCCGTCGGGGGGGCTGCGTTACGGAAGACCCCCCGCTAGGGGTGGTGGCTCGATCGGACGCCCCCCCCCCCCCCCGTCAGGGGGGGCGGCGAAAACTGAAGAACCCCCGTCAGGGGGGACGCAACCGGAGAACCCCCTCCGCAGGGGTGGGGGCGGCGATCGACAGGCCCCCCCATCGGGCGGGGGGGCGCCACCGGAGAAAACCCCCCCCCCCCCCCCCCTGTCGGAGGGGGGGCGCCACCGGAGAAACCCCCCCCCCGCTGGGGGGGGCGACTATCGACAGGCCCCCCCGTCGGGGGGGCCACCGGAGAAACCCCCCCACCCCGCTGGGGGGGCGGCTATCGACAGGCCCCCCCCGACGGGCACCACCGGAGAAACCCCCCCCCCCCCCCCGCTAGGGGGCGGCTATCGACAGCCCCCCCCCCCCCCCCCCCCCCCCCGTCGGGAGGGGGGGCGAATATTCCCCTATGTCGTTGGGGGGTGGGGATCTGCGTGAGAGGCCGAAGGTTTTTTTTTATTTTTTATTTTTTTTATTTTTTTGTTATTTTATCCAGACAATAAATTATATTTTTAGCCGATATTAAACAATCCATATATAGAGGTTGTTAACAAAAAAATCATGGCTAAAAATATAAATTGTGTATCTACGGGATTAGAAATATACCTCTAGATCGATGATCTAGGGACGATCGTAGAAAATAACCGTAGAAATAAAAATCTGAATGCCGCAACGCTCCAACAAATCACCACAGCAACCAAAGATTCCTTGCGCGTAGGGGATCAATTTGGTGGGGATTTTTGGATTGGATTTGTGCTCAAGGAAGAACACGTGCTGATAACGTGTTAGAGAGTAATCAAACACAAGAGGAAAATGGAGATCAAGATTTCTTAGAGATAGAATGAGTAACCATGGCCATAGGCCATGGTTCTCTATATATTAATTTAGTAAGGGAAGATGAAGAGCCTCTAAGAGACCAAGAGTCCCCATTACCCATAGTAATGGGTCCAATGAGTGGGTAATGAAGGAGGGGAGGCCAAGAGCCTCGCTCATTCATAACATAATCCACTTAGATAGCGCTTAAAAAGCGCTATCCAAGCTACCATAGCGGTCTCTTGGATAGCGCTTTTATAAGCGCTATCTTAGTAAACCGCTTAGATAGCGCTTAAAAAGCGCTATCGAAGCTACCATAGCGGTCGCTTGGATAGCGCTTTTATAAGCGCTATCTTAGTAAACCGCTTAGATAGCGCTTAAAAAGCGCTATCGAAGCTACCATAGCGGTCGCTTGGATAGCGCTTAAAAAGCGCTATCTTAGTAAACCACTTAGATAGCGCTTTTACAAGCGCTATCCAAGCTACCATAGCGGCCACTTGGATAGCGCTTAAAAGCGCTATGCAAGTGTAAAAAAAGCGCTATGCAAGCGTTTTTTTGTAGTAGTTTATCAATAGAAGAATATTAAATAATTGGACAATGATAAAAACTAACTGGTAAGTCCTATTTGAATAGCAAAAGGTATTAGGTTAACACCTTTAGAGATAATAAAACGATCAAGTATGTCTAGAATATATTCGCTTCTCCTGTTAGACCAAGTAAAATCACTTCTCAACAGAGAAAAATAATAAAGTTCTAAATCTCTTACGCTATCACTAAACTCCTTAAAATCTATACCATGAGAATTGCTCCTTTCTTTCCATGTAAATCTAGTGATACTAAAATCATCTAACATCACCCACTGCCCTAAATAATTCTATCCAAAACTTTTAAACTCTTCCTACAATACATGTTTATCACCTACAGAATGTGTTCAATAGACATTAGGAAAAATCCAGATAAATTCGATTAGTACTATCCATAATAAAAATAGTAATAGAATGAACTCCCAAACTTTCTAGTAGCTTTACAAACTTTGAAAATTCCAACCAATAATCATTTCACCAACTGTAGGCATCCTTAATACACCATCTTCTAAAAACTTACAACCAATAGACTTTAATGCAATGTCTGATACAAACAAAAACTTAGTTTCCTGAAGATGGATCACATTCCCTTTATGGAGCATGCAAAAATCCTTAATTCTTGCCCTCTTCAATCCGTTACCAATCGTGAGCCGTGAGATGATTTTGAATGGCAAACCTTCAAAAATCATAATTTATGAAGGCAGATATGAAATCACAAAATATCCAGCAAAGAATGGAATGTGACAAAGATCAACAACCTTAACGATCTTTCTCAACCTAGACTTTTTCCTTGCATCAGATAATTACGCAAAATTTACTATAAATAACTTAAAATGTAGATTTGCAAATGTTAAATCAAGCACCAAGTTGAATACATATAACATAAAATAGACACAACAATATAAACTGAGGAAGGCTAACCCTTAGCTTAATCTGAGTTCTACCAAAAAAAGAAACACAGAAGAACCCTTCATAATACAAACTTGATCCACATCTCCATCTTTTAACATACTGATAAACATAGCACTAACTTGAACATAAAGTCACAGAAATGACCATGGCAGCTATAGGTACTGAAAAGAATCACAAAAATGCAAGTTTACATCCATTACATACTGAACTTGACACGTCTTAATACAAACTGAATGCAAATGGAAAATTCATAATACAAACTTCAGTTTGCCTTCAAAATTCCATTTTCATTTGCATTCAAAAATTCGAGTGATTGGTACTCCATTTGCATTCAAAAGAGTGGATGCTATGCTTTACATTGACAATTTTGATTCAGAAGTCAGTTACTTGAAGAACTCTTTTTTGAACTGAAAAATTCCAATTTGCATTGTCATTGAAGTAACATTTACAACATTGCTTTCCAAACTAAAATTGGTAACCTATGGGTATGCATTTGCTTTTTGTTATACTCTGGACATTTGATATAAAAGTCTCATCTCAAAGACTATCAAAAATAAGTCCACCCCAACAGCCCTTTCCATAATCATCATCATCATCGAGGAGAAACTGTATACTAAAATATCATTTGGTACTCAATTTCCAGAGATTATTTGGATTTCCACTTCACCACTTTTACTGCCTTGTCTGTTTGTCTGTAACCTAAAGTCTTCTCTCATTTATGAATTCCAATATAGTTATCTAAGTTCTGGAAGAATTTTCCTATCTTTGTGATGCTTTTGTCCTACAGAGGATGCAAAATAAGTGATATTTGTGGTTTCCTTGCATGGAATACTGAAATTATGTAGCTTCACATTAACTACCAATCTTCCATGCCTCCCCACCCCCAAGCCACCCACACACACACACATTGTGCCTGTAGATAAAAAGAAATAAAAAAACAATACTGTGAATAGAAGTGGCAGAATAGAGAAACTACTTTCGATGTGCATATTCTGAAACTTAGATATAATGAAATAACATAATAGTTTTCATTTTTAGCATAAATGCACCAGGTTATGCATGCATTTACATTGTAAAAGTTTAAAAAAATAAAGTGATTTTCAAGAAACATTGAGATAACATGCACCATGACATGGATTTGTTAAGAAAACATTGTCTAAAGTGGAAAATTAAACTCAAAAGAGAATTGAAACATTGCCATCTGTTGCTTATTTGACTACATAGTGTGTTGGATGCCGTTGGACATCTGATACAAAATAGCAACAATTTACGATGAACATTGATCTGTCTATCTCTCCATGCTTATGGTAACAATTGTATGTTACCGTCCTGATGGAGAGGTTTCTCTCTGACTCAGTCTCTGCCATGTATCTACTTGCTTTCCTTTTATTGCAAACAATATTATGGCAATAATAGCTATACAATAATTTATCACGTTCGTCTGAGTATTTATTTTCACGGTTTGTTTGTACATGGGTTTGTTGTTGGTTCTATTGTGGGAAATTGTCGCTTATACAATTACTCAGGTGTCATTTTTATTTTCCTGACAAACTTTACATTACCTCATGTAGTTAGTTCGTAGAGGACCTTTAAATTTCCCTTGGTGATTGATTAATTTGTTAGTTGGATGTATCATGGAGTGAGCCTCTTACAAATCTCAGATGGAAGTGGTTATGGTCCTATGGAAAGCAGCTTAGCACCATTTAAAATTCTTGGTACCCTTGCAAGCCTTGTATAAAATAACATCAATCGCCAATAGCGTTTCTAAGTACATCCTTACCCACATTCACTCGTTTGATAAACTTCTTAATATAAAGCCGGATATTCTTTAACATGCTTGATGTGGCTGCCTTAGGCACTGTATATCCTGCATTACTACCAGACTGGTAGTCTTATCTTCCAATTTACCTCTAGTTGTCTGAATCTTAAGGCTAGTTATTATGCAAGGAAAGATAATGGACAATTAAAAGTAGTAGGAATCGCTAGACGTGTGTAAAGGGAGAAAGTATGCATACTGTTTTTTGGTTGAATGTGGAGATTGTGAGGCAAATGCAACCATAACATATGATATGCTAGATTGCTGATGTGTATGATCTTTCATCAAATATGATATTTGATGTTTGCTTAATTTTTAAGGTCCATCCTCGACAGTGAATGATCCTGGGGAGTTGCCCTTACAGTTAACAGTTCACTATTCAAAATGAATAAGTATATAGTTTTAGACCAATTTGTGTGGACCGAAATGGCATGTTGCATGGTGGATTATATCCATGTACGTGTTGCATTCGGATGGAAGCGTTCGTCGATCAAGGTGAGATGCAGGTAATGTATGAAGAAAGGTGCAAGTGATGTCTGAAGTATGGGTATGCATGGGTCAATGGTTTGTTTCGATGACAGCTCGTGGAACTTTAATTTATGATCGGAGTGGCTAATAAAGAAGCATGAGCAACATGCGTAAGTATGGGGAAAGAAACTGCAATGTATAAACAAAGACCAGAAGTCAATAAATCTGTAAAATAGATACAAAACTTTAGAGGTCCATAAGCCTCTTACAAATCATATTCTCATTATCAAATGCCTTCTTTGATTCTTGTATTTACTTACAAATCTTTTTCTCTTCAATTTAAATAAATACAGCCACAAAGTAGGATATGCTTTTAGAAATGAACCCAAATGATCTTTGCATGACAAATTAGATGATTATCACCTTTTTGACTTTGGCACTTAATATTACTCTACTATTAGTTTCCATCATGATTAAAATGAAACTGGCATAAAATGCAAATGATAAAAAGATACAGTATCAAATGTGATACTATGCATTATTAGTTGGTCATTCACAGAAGCATTTCATCAAACAACTAATGCGCAGAACAAAAAGGAAACAAATGGCTGACTAACCTCAGTGCCATCGGGCAGAAGTTTGGCGAGAACAGGGATCTCATACTGGTACAGCCTCTCACATTCAAGATTCTCCGTTATATCCCTCACCTAAAGTGTCAACCAATTTGAGAGAACGAACAGCAAGAAGAAGAAATAGAAGGAGAGTATGTGGTTGCCTGGTTGCCTGGAGCTGAACGGATGTAAGGGAGTGGGGCCCGTCGAGGGAGATGGTGGCATGGAGCTTCTAGTTGAGACCATCCCAGAGGCAGCACTGCAGATGAAAACAAAGTTTAAACCATCGACGATTCTTGTTGCAGATGGGAACTTGAATAGAAAAGCTTGCAGCTGAGAAACAAAATTGTTGCAGAAAACCACCGATTCTTGTTGCAGATGAGAACAAAATGTAAAACACAAATTAAATATAAAATCTTGTGGATGAGAAACGAAATTGTTGCAGATGAGAAATTGAACAAAGTTTAAACTACCGAGCTCTCACCGATTTGAAAACCTTTGGACCCTTGATGCGAAATTGTTGCAGCTGTCAAATTAAACATCAAATTCAACGGAGGAGATGGATTCAAAATATTTCCCCCCAAAAAACCATTCCCTTCATATTATTTCCCACCAAATTTTTAACACAAAATCCTAGTCATCTCTGTTTTACCCCCAAAGGTTTAACAAAAAATCCTAGTCAGTAAACTATATCCTAGTCATGTCATAGTCAGCTTGTCCCATTAGGATAAAAATTCAAAATATGCTCTCTTTTATAGAATAGGTATAATATGCTCTCTTTTATAGAATTTATATGTATGTATGTATGTATGTATATATGTATGTATAAAAAGACGGCATGAGTGCGTCATGGACATCACTATGTCCATCAAAATCAAAATACATCAAGATACTCAAAACTACATGATAATCTCATACAGCATCATCCATCCACAAAATATCAAATAACTACTTAACCTTAACCAAAACAAACAAAAGAGATCTAGGTCTCAGGGTGAGTGAACAAAAAAATATCAACTGTAGCATCAGTCAATGTTGATGACAGTGGGGTCCGAGGGACGACCAGACGAACGGAACATCAGTCTGGCAGAGTGACGAGTAGGATAAGCTGGAGCCTTCCTGTTGGAAGAAGATGCACGCGCATCAGAGGTTTCCGTATGAGCATAAACGGGGGTCTGGACCACAGAAGGCACCGGAACAAAGCTAGGAGGAGGAGGAACATCAACATGGGCAGTATCCTCAGACTTAGAAAACAGGGCCTGAAGCTTGGCAGGAATGGGGAACCCATGAAGCCGAGAGACTTGTACTGAAGCTCGAGAAGGAGAGTGAGCTTCTCATCCATAGAAGCAGCAAGCTTCTCGAGAGCAGTGACACGGTCACTCAATGTAGCAAGGAGGAAATCCTCTAAGGGTACAAACGGAGGAGTACGAGGAGGATGATCAGCTGGCTGGGAGGAGGGTGTAGCAACATTCGCTGGGAGAAGGAGTACGGAAATTCGACGGTGAAGCAGTCGACTGTAGAGAGATCGCCTGCGATTGAATCAGAGGAGAGAGAAAAGTGCGATCGA
The DNA here is from genome assembly GCA_030789695.1 of Scilla litardierei. Classification (NCBI taxonomy): domain Eukaryota; kingdom Viridiplantae; phylum Streptophyta; class Magnoliopsida; order Asparagales; family Asparagaceae; genus Scilla; species Scilla litardierei. Next base: position 68,780,547 of record CM061132.1, read on the forward strand.
AATGAAGAGTCTCTATGAATTAATGAAGGGGCGAATTAATTTGGGCCGTTGGATCAAAGAATTGACGGCTCAGATCAAAGCAGTGAACCGCCACAACAGGAGACAGTCGACTGTAGAACAGGAGCCAGTCGACTGTTTCAAGTGATAAGAAAAGAGCTTAGTTAGACAGACAGTCGATTGTTGGGTAACATATAGTTGCATGTCCGTAAGACAGTCGATTGTATTATACACATCAGTCGACTGACTGAGAATCAATAAATTGATGAGAAAAAACAGAGACTACTGTCAAAATTGGCAGGCGCCTGATGACTAAAATACAGTCGCCTGTTAATTCAACAGTCGACTGTAAATTTGTCAACAGTCGCATGTGTGAAATATAAAATTTTCTGACAGAGAAGATATAGTAGGGCAGTCGACTGTCGAAGGAAAGACAGTCGTCTGTCCTGGTCCAAAAATGCACAGTGAGATAACAATCCAGAGGATATGAACAACTCACCCTAGGACCTATACTCTAACACACACTCAACATAAAATCAATATCAAACGATAAATCATTTATAACATAAATCTCTTAAAACAATTTGAAATCTCATGTAATCAAGGAAATCTCAACCATCAAAGAAATCTTAATAGCCTATCTTAAAAACCAATATAAGATATATCAAAATAAGAGAGGCAACATGATGATATGAGTTTAAAAGAAGTTATAACAAGTAAGTTGAACTCCTAAATTTCAGATTCACCCATAATCCCTAATTCTCCACGCAACCTCATAAATGTATCTTCTTTAAGAGGTTTTATGAAGATGTCGGCGATTTGTTTTTGGGTTTCAATGTACTCTAAGATGATGTCCTTCTTAGCTACATGATCGTTGATAAAATGATGTCTCACATCTATGTGTTTGGTACGGGAGTGATGTACCGGATTCTTGAAAAGACATATAGCACTTTGGTTATCAACCATGATAAGGCAAGTATCACAATTGACACCAAAGTCCTTCAAAGTGTGTCTCATCCAAAGAACTTGTGCACATGCAAGACCCGCGGCAATAAATTCCACTTCAGTCGTGGACAATGATACCGAGTTCTATTTCTTGGAAAACCAAGAGACTAAGGAATTTCCTAGGAAATGGCAAGTGCCACTAGTACTTTTCCTATCGGATTTGCATCCGGCAAAGTCGACATCACTATATGAGATTAACTCATATGTGCTAGATTTAGGGTAAAGTAATCCATAATCTAGTGAATGATTGAGATAACGAAATATTCATTTAACTGCAATCAAATGTGACTCTTTAGGTTTAGCTTTAGCACACAAGCATACGGAAAACATGATATCGAGCATACTAACAATTAAATAAAGTAAGCTACTGATCATACCTCGATATAGACGAACGTCTACATCTTTTCCGTTCTCATCCTTGTGTAGATGGGTTGTCGTACTCATGGGAGTCCTTTTGCTTGAAGACGATTCCATCCCGAATCGCTTGATAAGCTCCCATGTGTACTTTTTTGATGTATGAAAAGTCGCATCCTTCATTTGTCGAATTTGCAATCCAAGAAAATAGTTGAGCTCACCCATGTGGCTCATCTCGAATTCATCCTTCATGAACTTAGAAAATTCTTGACAAAGATTAAAGTTAGTAGAACCAAATATTATATCGTCTACATAAACTTGAATCAATAGGATATCATTTTCATAATCTTTAATAAAAGTGTTGAATCAACATCACCCATTTTAAAACCTAAATACAAAAGAAAGGTCTTGAGTCGATCATACCAAGCTCTAGGAGCTTGTCTCAACCCATACAACGCTTTCTTAAGTTTGAAAACATGGTTTGGAAATTTTTCCTGTATGAAACCGGGAGGTTGAGAAACATACACTTCTTCATTGACAAACCCATTTAAAAATGCACTTTTAACATCCATTTGAAATAGTTTGAAATTCTTATGAGATGCAAAAGATAAAAGCAATCTAATAGCTTCTAATCTAGCTACAGAAGCAAAGGATTCTTCGAAATCGATACCTACCTCTTGCCGATAACCTTGAGCTACTAACCTTGCTTTGTTCCTTGTGATGACCTCATTCTCATCTGTCTTATTCTTGAAAATACATTTGGTCCCAATAACTTGGTGACCACTTGGAAGAGGAACGAGCTCCCAAACTTCATTTCTCTCGAATTGCATTAGTTCTTTTTCCATTGCCACTATCCAAGAGCTATCCTCACACGCTTCTTGGATGTTCTTTGACTCAATGGTAGAGACAAATGCACAATGAGAGAATTCTTCAATTCTTGACCTCGTTCGAACACCCACACCAATATCTCCAATAATTTGGTTATGTGGATGGTTGCGAACGGTTGGGTAAGCTTTGGGTATTCCTGCATCATTTGGAACATCTTCAACAATCTCATTAGTAGTGTTAGTCTCAATAATCGAATCATTAATCTTAACATTACTAAGAGAATCACAAATTGCATCTACACTATCATCAATAACATGAGAAAAATCAAAATCTTCATAAAATGATACGTGTAGTGATTCCTCGATCGTTGAAGAGGTTTTGTTGTATATCCAGTAGTAGGCTTTGCTACGTGTGGAATATCCAACAAAAATTCCTTCATCGGATCTTGGCTCAAATTTATCTAAATTACCAAAAGTGTTCTTGATAAAACATTTTGAACCAAAAACACGGAAATATTTAACTTGAGGCATTTTGTCGTAAAATAACTCAAAACAAGTTTTGTTCGGGGTCTCACTAGGATCATATTAAGCACATAACATGCCGTGTGCACCGCTTCTGCCCAAAATTGTAGTCCAAGATGACTATCATGGAGCATGGTGTGAGCACACTCAATAAGAGTCCTATTCTTTCTCTCTACAACACCATTTTGTAAAATTGTGAGTTATCCCGATGTCATCACAAAACTTTGTAAAAGACTCATTCTCAAATTCTCCTCCATGATCACTACAGATAGTGATAATGGTGGATCCTAAGAGATTCTGAATCTTCTTTGCAAATATGGTAAACTATTCGAAAGCTTCATTTTTATTAGTTAAGAATGAAACCCAAGTAAATCTAGAGAAATCGTCAACGACAACTAATACATAATGAGCATTGCCTAAAGAAGCGGTTCTAGTTAGCCCAAACAAATCTAGATGAAGAAGTTCTTGGGGCCTCTTAGAAGTAATGCATTCTTTAAGCTTAAAAGATGATTTACTAAGTTTACATCTTTGACACGAATCACAAAAGGTTTTCTTACTAAAAGCAATTTTTAGAAAACCTTTAACTAGATCATGCTTAGCTAACTTATATAAGTGCTTGAAATGAACATGACCAAAACGGCGATGCCATAATAGTTGTTCACTTGTATTAGCAACTAAGCAATATTCTACGGTTTTAGACAAGCTCAAATAATAAATATTTTGCGCCTAATACCGGTAAATAAAACATGTGAATTAGAATCAACAATTTTACACAATCCTTCTCCAAAGTTAATCTTGCAACCTTTATCACAAAGTTGACTAATGGACATAAGATTGTGACATAAACCACTAACTAAAAATACATTAGTGATTAAAGGTTTGGAGGAGTTTCCGACTATACCTACTCCAATGATGGTTCCCTTTTGGTTACCTCCAAAAGTGACTGTTGCACCATCCTTGATGCTAATTACTTCGGAGAGCAAGGAGGGATCTCCCGTCATGTGTTCGGAGCAACCATTGTCGAGAATCCATCCTTTACTTTTAGAGCTAGTTTGACCTCTATTGCTATTTTTCTTTCTCTTGGGTACCTACATAGTATACCATAAGCTCATGGTACCCAATGTCTGTTGGGTCCAAGGGGATTAGCTCTTTGGAAGCCAAGTCCAAGTGGACTTCTGCTTTCCAACATAATTATCATTATTAATAACATCATGAAAATATGAATCAACATAAGCATTCCTATCATTTAAGCAGTGTTCTTAGGACCCCAAATGGTGTATGTTTTAGGAGTCTTTTTCCTAGTTGCATGCATAGTAGTTAGATTTCTATGTGGTGCATGCTTCTTAGGAACATGGTTTCTATCATAAGAATGAGGTGGTGGATATGCATTGGACATATAAGAATTATATGAAATATACGGATCCTGCATGACATGTGGAGGATGTGCATACAAGTAAGAATGATACGTATGAGCATATCAGTGTATAGGAGCACGTACATGAGTATTTCTCATGTGTGGATTTGTACGTGTCTGTGGGTGTAGAGCATAAAAAGTGTCATGTGTATCCACTTGTGAAGTAGGAGATTTCTTACGTGGATGATTGTTGGTGTACATGTAAGCATGTCTTCTCTTTTGGTTTCCACCCTTAATGGGTTTCTTGCCAAAAGGAAAAGACGGTGAAGTGGTGACTTTCTTGGTAGGTTTGCTACCTATACTGTCTTTGACACCATTTGTGGATGCACCGGAGGAAGGCCTCACAAAGTCTATAGTGACACCACTATAGGAAGTGCGTGCATTGGATGCATTTGTTTCCACAAAACCAAGACCAATACGATGTGTGGCCGGAAATTGGTTTGCAAGCAAGTCGTCCAATTGTCCTTTTCCCTCATTGAATCTCACAATACGGGAGGACATGAGCTCATATTTCTCTTTAAGAGAAGAAATATTGGTATCCAAGGTGGACACCCGTGCTTTGAGCTCGTGCACTTGGGTTTTAAAAGAATCATTCTCTAAACCCAATTGTGTGTGTCGTGAAACTAGATCACTATTATCCTTTGGATGTGTTTGATCTAGTTGAGATTTGAGGGTATCAACCTCATTTCTCAAAGTGACATTTTGAGAAGCTAAGTTTGCTTTCTTAAGGGTTAAAGTATCATCAATGGTGTCATTGTTGATAATGCATGGAATGGATGGATTGCTAACATTCAATTTCTTTAAGCTAGTATATCTAAGCATTAAAGATTGATACCTAGCAAATAATTCTTCATTAGTAATTCGTAATTCATTCATAGTTACATCGGTATCATCCATGTCGGAATCACTCTCATCGGAGAGTGAATCTTCTCGGGCCATGAAGCACATGTGGACACTTTCACCCTTCTCATCATCGGATTCGCTTGATGAGTTTCCACTTGAGTCATCGAATGTATCGACGAGTCCTTTCTTCTTATCTCTCTTGTTCTTGTCGGACTTGTGGTACTTCGGAGCCTTCCACTTCTCTTTGTTTCTTAGCATTGGACAATCCTTCTTGATGTGCCCTGTCTTGTTACACTTAAAGCAAAGAGAGGAAGTATTATTAGTAGAATTAAATTTATTCTTGGAGGGAAATTTACCTTTGCAAAAGAAGCATTGAAACTTCTTCGCCATTTGGGCCATTTCACCCAAGTCCATCTCATTTTCTGATTCTTCACTATCGGAGGATGAGGAATTGGCGTTGAATGCCAAAGATTTCTTCTTGGCCTCCGAAGGATTCATCGTAGCTCGAATCTTTAATCGGTTTTTCTGTCTTACTTCATAAGACATGAGAGTTCCGATAAGATTCACAACTGTGTAATTCTTCAAGTCGTTGACCTCCTCGATGGCGATAGCTCTTCTTTCCCATTTGGAGGTCATTCCCATTATGATCTTTCTCACCTTTTCTGGTTCGGTGTATGTTTGTCCAAGAGCTTCCAGTTCATTGGTGATGTCGGTAAAACGTCCATACATCGATGCTATGCTCTAATTTTCCTGTATATGAAATATATCAAAATTTTGCACGGCAACATATAGTTTAGAAAGTTTTACCTTGTTCGTTCCCTCATGGATAACGACGAGATGGTTCCAAATTTGATATGCACTCTTACATGTACATATCTTGTTGAACTCATTCGGGTCCAACGCACAATGAAGAGCGTTCATTGCTTTTGCGTTGTTGACTTCGGCGGACTTCTCGGTAGCCGTCCATTTCTCAAAATCCTCTTCGGTGGGCTCGATGTATTCATTGTGGAGGGTTCTCCAAAGGGAAGCACTCCTTAGGAACGTCTCCATCTGGCATTTCTAATAGCCGAAGTTCGTGCCATTGAAATGCGGAGGACGCACCGTAGATTGACCTTCGAAAAGAGTGGACGCTCCATCATGATCGTGATTGTTGTACGTAATCCTACGTCCCTTCCACCCGGTTAACAACTGGATACTCAAGTTAGAACCATAACTTGAGGTTTCCTTAAACCCACTTATAGCAACCCTACAAGTAAAATCTAAATACAATCGATTGTCCTTGACTCCCACAACTTGGGAGTAAGCAAACCACTCTCACAACCCAAGAGTAAATTCAAATAACGAAAGTTATGAAATATGAAAGCAACACTTACAATCACATATGCCTTGAAGTAGAACTTGAAGGAGAAGTGTGTTATGTGTTGAAATACTCTCTTGGAAGAGAGGAAAGCCCTTTCTCTTGACTGCACCAAATACTTTAAAGATATCTCTTTGGTTCTAGGTTGGAGAGCAAGAGAATGAAGATAGGAATTCTTGGGGCATTAGGGTTTGAAAGCTTTGATCTAGAGAGAATGAAAGCTTGAATCTTTGAGCAAGAGATAGATTAGATCATTAGCCTCTCAATGGAACAATAGAGGCTTCTTATATAGGTTTCTCAAAACCCTCAAACGAAATCAGCAAAAACCCCTTTGGAATCCGTGAGGAAAAACTCAACGGATAGAATCTGTGCTCGCTACAGTCGACTGTTGATCAACTCAGAGTCAACTGCTGCAGAGTGACAGAGGGTAGGTGAGAATTCATAACTGTAACTTACCACATGGACAGTCGACTGATGAAGCATGGACAATCGACTGATGAAGCATAGACAGTCGAATATTGAACCAACATGCGACTGAAAATCCTTCTACAGACGACTGACCGCAAGTTGGGTAAGTTGATGAAGTCTGAAAAATGTTTGAGAGACAGGACATGCGACTGATGAATATAAGACAGTCGGCTGTTAAACTTAACAGACGACTGTAAATCCTTCCACAGACGACTGTCAAAACCCTGAGATTTTCCAGAGAGTAGAGTCATAAAATTGGCTCAAAGACAAGCGACTGTTGCAGCATCGACAGTCGACTGTACCAATGGACAGTCGACTGTAAACACATCAATAGTCAACTGGCCAAAATAATCAGAGAGTTAGAGTTTGGGCTTAAGATAGACATGCGACTGATTAACAAAACACAGTCGACTATCACTTGGACATGCGTCTGTGAATCGTTCATTAGTCGCCTCTGACAGTTAAAACAGAGAAGCCAAAAACTAGATTGAAAAAGTTTGTGCATAACAGACGACTGTAGAACAAAACACAGTCGACTGTTTTGAGACAAACGACTGTAAATTGTTCAGCAGTCGACTGTTATAGACATGACATGCACAATTCAGATAGAAATGAATTGGAATCTAAGGAAGGATGATCTAATGATATCCGAAGACTGATATGAAGATGAGTGTGCTCCAACAACGTTCTACTTCTAAGCTACATACTAGAAGAGAAATAAAGAAATTACATTTGACGAATTCTCTCTTCTATCCAACGCATGAGCTTGAAGTCTTCTAGGAGCTTCAATCACCATCTACGATCATCCAATCCATTTCATTTGCTTTCAATGATCTTTGAGTATCATTCATTGCTAGTAGATCTTTATAATACGCTTAGGCAATGGATTAACTGCAAATAGGGGATTAGTCACAAGTATTTATGTTTGCTCATCATTAACACCAAGTAGGGAGAGGTCCAATACTCAACATTGTGTTCTTGGGTTTATTTCTATCTTCTAAGGGGACAGAGTATATGGGAGGTGACATGCCCATGTGATTGTTCTTAGAGTTGGAGAGAGATTTTGAGTCTACGTCCATTTGTTCGCACACATATGAGATTTAGTGTCGGTGATGGCCAGTATTTCATTATGGTTTGATAATTGGCATCCTCTTGGCCCTCTTGTGTAAAATTTTGAATATTGTATTATTTATGATTCTGGATTGGGTCATAATACTCTGTGGATGTCCTTGTGAATGGTAAGGAATGATGTTGGTCTTCTGCACAATCTCCAGATTTGATACGGTTGCGTTATGCTACACCTGTTCATTTAAAACCCGATTCGAGCCGTACTGATGAATTGGAGTGGCTAGATTCCGCAAGAATGTTTTCTATTCGCAGTGCTTATAAACTTTTGAGGCCTCGATCTCCCTTGGTTAACTGATGGCAGGTGGTTTTGCATAAGCACATGATTCATAGGCATGCTTTTATTCTATGGTTAGCTATTCAAGATGCTCTTACTACTTGGGATAAGCTACTTAGGTATGGATGCATTTCTGAAGCTCGTTGTGTTTTGTGTGGTGCGGGGAATAAAGATGTGGAGCATCTATTCTCTATTCTTCAATTGTTCCTTCACCGAGTACATATGGCGTTCCTTGCATGTCAAATGTGACCTCCCTTGGGAACCACATTCATGGTCTAAGACTATTTCTTGGATAGGACGATTTAGTCACAATTTCTTCGTGGTATGATTGTGCGCCTTATGTTAGTAGCGGCAGTTTATGCTATTTGGAGGAAGCGTAATTCTCGCTTGCATGGTGAGCCACCTAGATGCATGTCCCAGCCAGTTGAGTATGTCAAATTCTTAGTATGCACTCGTGTTGAATCCTTACAAGGGGTGATTGCATCCGTGGAGAATAAAGGGCTCCAATGCTCTTAGGGATTTTCAAATAGTGTTTTTAATTAGTTTTTGGGTTTTTCAGTTGTGTTTTACTGTAAGTCATTGGTAATATTTGTACCATCTGCATATGTTTCTATTATTTTTAGGGGTCTGTCCCTAACTTTATTTTCAAGGTTATGCCCTTGTGCTTGTGTATATTAGTTTTTTTTGCTATAATACTTATCCAAAAGAAGGGCAGCCAGAAACCGAAAAATGCTTCAAACATGCTATTTTGGGCAACCGTTGGGCAATTCCAAATAAAATTTCATGGCAATAGAGGAAACAACCTCCTCTCCCCATAGAAACAATGTTCACTCTCCATTTGACTCATATTCCTCCAAAACTTCCACGAAATCCGTGCGAGTTCCAGAAATCAGAGACGGGTGCAATTGCGTGTGTTTTGAATCCAAGAGTAAATTCATGTAGTTTTTCTATAGAAAACGGTGGTGACTAACTATCGGAAGCTCAGGAACGAAGATTTCGATCGTTTGAGGCCTACAATGCCATCCTTCATCCATTAGAGTGAGCTAGGATAGCCAGAAACCGAAAAAATACTTCAAATCTATAATTTTAGACAACCATTGGGCAATTCCAATTAAAATTTCATTGGAAATGGGCAAACTACCTCCTCTCCACGTAGAAACCACGTTTACTCTCCATTTGTCCTCATATTCCTCGAAAACTCTCACGAATCCGTGCGAGTCCAGAAATCCGAGACGGGTGCAATTACTTGTCTTTTGAATCCAAGAGTAATTCTTGCAGTTTTTCGGTAGAAAACAATGGTGACAAACTGTCGGAAGCTCAGGAACGAAGATTTCGATCGTTTGGGGCCTAGAATGCTTTATCCATTAGAGTGAGCTAGGACAACCAGAAATCGAAACATACTTCAAACCTGCTATTTTGGACAACTGACGGGCACTTCCAATTTAAATTACGTGGGAATAAGGGAAACAAGATCCACTCCGCATATAAACAACGTTTACTCTCCATTTGTTCTCATATTCCTTCAAAACTCCCACGAATTCCGTGCGAGTCCCAGAAATCAGAGATGGGTGCCATTGCTTGTGTTTTGAATCCAAGAGTAAATTCTTATAATTTTTCGATAGAAAACGATGGTGACGCACTATCGGAAGCTCAGGAATGAATATTTCGATCGTTTGAGGCCTAGAATGCCCTCCTTCATCCATTAGAGTGAGCTAGGTGATGTGAAACCAGGGAGGTGGCCCAATCTTCACGATGTAGGTTATTCAAGGAGCTCGAAACAAACTTAAAAAGAAGGATATGAGTAAACACTCCAGACTTAGAGAAAGGAAAAAGGGAGTGATAAGCTCTAAATAAAGATGGTTCACTGACCTGACAAATGCAAATAGCCAACCAATGTTATGAGAAACACGACCTGCTACTTAGACCACTTGCCCAAACACGAACACAAGTTTAACCAATCCACACAGCAACACACTAAGGTTGAAGCACGAATTGGGATTTTTGCGAATTTGGATCACCAATCTTAAAAGGAAGATTGACAAGGCAATGTTTCACAAGAGCTAAAGAAGATATAAAAACTCTCACAGTCTAAGAAGAACACTCAATTCTGAATTGATAATCTGATTGATTGACGCTTGTTATAAAGGTTTACCTGCTCTATTTATAGGTAGAGCTTGGAAGCTTAAAGGATTCTCTAATTAAGGACAACTAATGGCCTTTGGTAGCCCATTAGTCATCATAAATGTGACCTAGGGAAGACCAAAAGACAACATGAAATTATGAGCCTAATGACATGCACGAAAATTACATTTATAATTCATAAGTTTATGCTTCTTGGCTCTAGATCTCTCCAATGAATTCAGATTTAATGGTGGTTGTTGCACTTGACTCTTCAGGTTCACCCATGAATTCAGATTTATTGGATGCAAATGACTCTTGATCTTCCCCCATGAATTTAGATTTGTTGCACATGACTCTTGATCTTCCCCCATGAATGCATTCAGATTTATGGCCACATGACTCTTGATCTTCCCCCATGAATGCATTTAGATTTATGGCCACATGACTCTTGATCTTTCCCCATGAATGCATTCGGATTATTGACCTTAAGTTTCTTTGGCTTGGATTAGCAAGACTAAGGCCTCATTGTGGGCACAACTTTCTTGGGCCAGCAACGCATCTACTTGTGTTCTAATTGCATCTTACATTCTTTTTAGCTTTCCTCATGTCATTGGGCCTTCACTCAAAATTATGTCTTCATTTTGTAAGTTGATGGGATGGTTCACATCATCCTTCCCCTCTTGAAAAGAAGTCGTCCTCGACTCTTCAACATCTGCACCAAAATAATGAGAGATGTTAGAAAAAATAAAAGTAGCCCTCATACCATACTCACCAGTAACCAGAAGTTTGTAAGCATTCCCTTAAGCTTCTTCCCACTTGAATCGAACATCCTTCTTATCCAGTTCATTCAATGGTTCCATCGGTGTGCTAAAATTCTTCACAAAAAAGCTTGGAAGTCCATGAAAACTCCTGACTTGTCCAATAGTGGTAAGGGTTGGCCAATCTTGGATTGATTTAATCTTCTCTTCATCTGTTGTAATACATGTAATACTAACAACAAAAACTAAGAAAAACAATTTTATCTATGCAAAATCACACTTTTTTAATGGCCAAACAATTTCACCTTTCTTAGAACCTCTAGAATTTGTCTATGGTGATCCACGCGTTCATCCAATGTTCTGTTATACACAAGGATATCATCAAAGTAAACTACTAGAAAGTTATCAATGTAAGCTTGATAGACATGATTCATTAATCTCATGAATGTGCTAGGTGAATTAGTTAACCCAAAAAGCATAACTAACCATTCATACAATCCATGTTTAGTCTTAAATGTCGTTTTCAATTCATCTCCTTCTTTCATTCTTATTTGATGATAACCACCTTTTAAGTCAATTTCAGAGAAAATAGTTGAACCAGATAATTCATCTAGCATATCATCTAACATTGGATTTGGAAGACGATATTTTACCGTGATGTTATTAATGGGTCTGCAATCAACACACATTCTCCATATACCATCTATCTTGGGTACAAGCAATACCAAAACTACATAAGGACGTCGGATCTCTCTCATGTATCCCTTGCTCATCAACCCTTGAACTTGCCTTTGAATCTCCTTAGTATCTTCAGGATTAGTGCTGCATGCTGGACGATTAGGCAAAGATGCTCTAGGAATAAGATCAATTTGATGCTCTATGCCTCTAATAGGTGGCAAACCTGGTGGTATCTCATCAAGAAAGACATCTTCAGATTCCTGCAAAAGAGATAAAACAATGCTAGGCAAAGCTAAGGTAAAGATGTTTCATGTTATATTTTGTTTAGCAATGTCATTGTGTATCAATGAAGCTTGATTTTTCTATATCTATTGCTTTGATACACTTTAGGTCCATGTCTCCAATTATGATTAACCATTGGTAAAGAGGATTATCTTTCAAGATTCTTTTTTCTACAATTGATATTATCTCAATTGTTAGATATCGTTTATCTCCTTCTTTATAATTGCTATTAGATCCTAAAAGTCAAAAATTTGACCATTTCTATGATCTATGGGGAGCATGTGATAATGATTGATACCCACTAAATTTTTACAATTTGGTATCATACATTTCCCTATCTCTTGCATAGTGTCACATCTTTAATTAAGATGACAATGGGATATTTTTGATGTCCATCTTTTTGACGATGTCAAGGGGGAGAGATATATGCTTTAAGTAAATCTTGTATTTCATACATATGCATATGGTAAGAGATATATATCTATGGGAAGAGATATGTGGGATTTTATAAACCATTCATGTGTGCATGTTGTATTCCTATTGCAATTGGTTTATGTAATCCATACCTATTAAATGTCACCATGGTTTCTCATTATTTCATTTGGTATAATGAGTATTTACAATTGTGTATCTCATTTTACAATTGGTGCATATAAGTAGGGAGAGCTCATTAGCGTTGTGCTTTATTGTCTTTATGTTTACATAATGTGTGTCATCATCAAAAGGGTGGAGATTGTTGAGTATTGGTGTTTCATACCAATGTTATTTTAATGATGATCACAACATTATGTTGTTGCTAATGACTCTCTTGTTTTAGTCTGATACTTAACGTTTTAAGAATATCATTTTTGGAGACTAAACACTTGATGCAAGGATGGACATCAAGAGGAGCAATGCCATAGCTTGGACTCAAGGGGTGCCAAAGCTTGGAGATGAAGGTGAGCATCAAGGCTTTCAAGATTGAAGACATATACTCTAAGGAAAGCAATGTAATCCATGTAATATTTCATTTATTGCTTTTCTCCTTTTTGATTCTAGGTTTAATGTAATGCCTTGATAGATGGTCTTCTCATTCATGCATATGCATTTAACCATTTTAGTGATCTTTATGATTATCGTAGAATCCAACCCAATAGGTTTATCTTGCCCAAAGACTCAATTGGAGTCTGGCTCTCCAACAGTCGCCTGATGCAGGTTTTATAGTCGACTGGGTGATTACAGTCGCCTGTCGAGCCTTCTATAGTCGACTGTAGTACACTGCTCAAGTCAACATTTTCATTGACTCTACTTGAGCTTTTCACCTTAGTCGACTGATGTTCAATTTACAGTCGCCCGTGTTTTTACAGTCGCTTATGAATTGCTCAACAGTCGTCTGTGCGCAACTTGCATTTTCTGGACTTCATCTCAATTTGCAAGACGGTCGATTGATGAAGTTTTTACAGTCGCCTGTATATTTACAGTCGCATGTGAAATGGTCAACAGTCGTCTGAAAGGGGTAAGTGCGAAAGTTGTGACTCTCGGTTTTATTCCATCCTCCGCAGCAGTCGACTGACGAAGGATATACAGTTGCCTATTCATTATACAGTCGACTGTGTAGTCTTCTACAGTCGACTGTCATGGCTCAGATTATAGCAGTTGGAAATTATTTATCTGTTGGACAGTCGACTGTCATTTGTTCATCAGTCGACTGTCGCTGACGTTTCAGCTCAGATTTTAGCCGTTGCAGCTTTTTGTTTTTGGCTATTTCCTTGGATTTTGAGAGTTCATATAGGGTTCCTATATATATGAGAGGGCTATGAGTTCAATGGAACTTCTTGATGCTATTGCAAATCATTAGATATTGATTAAACCACTCTCAAACTCTCTCATTTTCCTCTTATAGCTCATTCTCTCTTTCACGCATTGAAGTCTAGGATCATAGTGAATATTGGTGTGGCTGGATGTACCCAAGTTAGGAAACCAAGGTAAAATCCTTTGTGTTTAAGTTTGTTTAATTGTGTGGATTATTCTCCTCTTGCACTTATAATTCTGCATTTGCAAGTTTAATTTTTAATTGCACAATTATTGCCATTATAACATTCACCCCCGTCCTAGTGTGTGTTTTTAGTATTACAAGGTAGGCGGTCCTTACAATTGTAGAAAATAGTTCCGAGTTTATAAATATTCGCAAAAATGGCCGTTGGAACCGGGAGATTGACATCTTCAACTGAAAAATCAGAGAAGACAAAATTAGGCTATAAAAATCATATCATTTAATATAAAGATTCATATCTTATAAAAAATTTAGAAAATATCACAGAGCTCGGAAAAATCTGCAAAAAATGTCCGTTGGAACTGGACGATCGCCATCTTCAACAAAAAATATAAGAGAAGACAAAATTAGGTCTAAAAATCATATCATTTAATAAAAAGATCTATAACTTCCAGAAAATATAGAAAAATAGCACCGAGCTCAGAAAAAACCACAAAAATATCCGTCGGAATGGGGAAATCGCCATCTTCAACTGAAAAATAAGAGAAGACAAATTTAGGCTATAAAAATCATATCATTTAATAAATAATCTATATCTTCCAGATCATTTAGAAAATAGCCCAGAGCTCAGAAAAATCCGCACAAATGTCCGTTGGAAATGGGAGATCGCCATCTTCAACTGAAAAATAGGAGAAGACAAAATTAGGCCAAAAAATCATATCATTTAATAAAAAATATATAACTCCCCGAAAATGTAGAAAAATAGTTCTAAGCTTAGAAATATCCGCAAAAATATCCGTTGGAAGCGGGAGATCGCCATCTTCAACTTAAAAATAAGATAAGACAAAATTAGGCTATAAAAATCATATCATAAGAAACAATCTTACATAAAATGTAGAAAATAGCTCGAAGCTCAGAAAAATCTGTAAAATGTCGGTTGGAACCGGGAGATCACCATCTTCATCTAAAAATATGAGAAGATAAGATTAGGCCATAAATCATATTATTTAATAAAAATATCCATATCTTCCAGAAAATGTAGAAAATAGCCTCTAGGTCAACAAAAATCCGCAAAAATCCCCATTGGAACAGTGAGAACGTCATCGTAACCAGAAAAATAAGAAAAGACGACATTAGGCCAAAAATCATATCATTTAATAACATTATCCATATCTTCCATAAAATGGAGAAAAATAGCCCCAAGCTAACAAAACGGTAAAAATGTTCGCTGAACCAATAGCTCGCAATATTCAACTAAAAATAAGAGAAGAAAAACGTATGATATAAAAATTATATCATTTAATAAAAAAATTCATATCTTCCATAAAATATAAAAAAATCCATATCTTCCGGAAGATCGCCTTCTTTAACTGAAAAATAAGAGTAGACAAAATTAGGCCAAAAATCACATCATTTAATTAAAATATCCATATCTTCATGAAAATTTAGAAAATTGCACTGAGGTTAGAATTATCCGCAAAAATGTCCCTTGGAACCGGGAGATCGCCATCTTTAACTGAAAAATAAGAGATGACAAAATCAGGTTATAAAAATCATATCATTTAATATATTATACAAAAAATATAGAAAATATCTTGTAGCTCAAAATAAATCTACATAAATGTCCATTGGAACCGGCCATCTTTAAAGTAAAAAAGAGAAGACAAAATTAGGTCAAAAAATCATATCATTTCATAAAAAGATACATATCATCCAAAAATGTATGAAACTAGTCTCAAGCTAAGAAAAATCTGCAAAAATGTCCGTTGGAACCGGGAGACCGCCATCTTCAACAGAAAAAAATAAGATAAGACAAACGTAGGCTATAAAAATCATACCATTTAATAGAAAGATACATATCTTCCATAAAATTTAGAAAATAGCCCCGAGATCAGAAAAATCCGCAAAAAATTCAGTTGGAAATGGGATATCACCATCTTCAATTGAAAAATAAGAAAAGACAAACTTAGTCAATAAAAATCATATCATTTAATAAAATGAACCACATCTCAATAAACTGTAGAAAATATTCCCGAGCTCAGAAAAATATGCAAAAATGTCTTTTGGAACCGGGAGTTCGCTATCTTCAAATAAAAATAAGAGAAGACAAAATTAGGACAAAAAAATCATATCATTTCATAAAAATCCATAACTTCCCGAAAATGTAGAAAAATAGTTTCGGAGCTCAGAAAAATCTGCAAAAATATCCGTTGGAACCGGAAGATCCCATGTTCAACTGAAAAATAAGAGAAGAAAAAATTTGGCTACAAAAATCATATCATTTAATAAAAGGATCATTATCTTCAATAAAAATGTAAAAAAAATTAGCACTGAGCTCAGAAAAATCCGTAAAAATGTCTGTCGAGAGATCGTCATCTTCAACTGAAAAATAAGAGAAGACAAGATTTGGCTATAAAAATCATATCATTTAATCTAAAGATCCATATCTTACAATAAATGTAGAAAATAACCTAGAGCTTAAAAAATCCGCAAAATGTTCGTTTGAACCGGGAGATCACCATCTTCATCTGAAAAGTAAGAGACGACAAACTTAGGCCAAAATATTATATCATTTAATAAAAATATCCATCTCTTCTGGAAAATGTAGAAAATAGCCTCAAGGTCAGAAAAATGGGCAAAAATGTCCGTCTGAATCGGGAGATTGCCTTGTTCTACAGAAAAATAAGAGACGCAAACTTAGTCTATAAAAAATTATATCATTTAATTAAAAGATCCATATCTTCAATAAACTATTGAAAATAGCTTTGTGCTGAGAAAAATCCGCAAAAATGTCTGTTGTAACCAAAAGATCGCCACATTCAACTGAAAAATAAGAGAAGACAATTTCGGCTATAAAAATCATATTATTTAATATAAAGATTCATATCTTACAGAAAATTTAGAAAATGGCCCGGAGTTCAGGAAAATCATCAAAAATGTCCGATGGAACTGAGAGATCACCATCTTCAACTGAAAAAATAAGATAAAACAAAATTATGGCAAAATATCATATCGTTTAATAAAATGATACACATCTTCCAAAAAAGTGGAAAATAACCTGATCTCAGAAAAATCTACAAAAATGTCTGTTGGAACCATGAGATCGCCATCTTCAACTAGAGTATTAGAGAAGACAACATTAAGCAAAAAATCATATCATTTAATAAAAGTATCGCTATCTTCAATAGGACAATAAGAGAAGACAATTTTAGGCCATAAAAATCATATCAATTAATAAAAAGATCCATATCTTTCATAAAATGTAGAAATTAGCACCAAGCTTAGAAAATGATATATAAAAATCTAATTAGATGAAGATGGCGATATTTCGGTTACAACGGATATTTTTATAGATGAAGATGGCGATTTTTCGGTTCCGAATTTTGTCTTCTCTTATATTTCAGTTGAAGATGTCGATTTCCCGGTTCCGAATTTTGTCTTCTCTAATATTTCAGTTGAAGATGGCGATTTCCCTGTTTTAAAGGACAGTCCAAATTTTGACTTCTCTGATATTATTTAATTAAACGATCCATATCTTCCAGAAAATGTAAAAAATAGCCCGGAGCTCAGAAAAATCCGCAAAAATGTCCGTTGGAACCGGGATATCGCCATCTTCAACCGAAATATAAGAGAAGACAAAATAGAGCCAAAAAAATTATATCATTTAATAAAAAGATCGCCATCATCAACTGTAAAATAAGAGGACGAAATTATGCAACAAAAATCATATCACTTAATAAACAGATCCATATAGAAAATTGACGTGCGTTTATATTTCATATATTTACGCACGTTTTCTTCCGTGTTTTTCCGTGTTTTTCCGTATTTTACCGCCGTCTTATATTCGTTTTCTCGTGTTTTCTTTTTTTCTTTCACTTTTCCGTGTTTTCCGTATTTTGCAGGAGTTTACTGGCATAGGGGACATAAAACGACGATATCGCAAGTCCACGGAGCAACGAGAGGAGTCACACGTGATCCAAGGGGTCAAACGACGATGATATCATCTTTCAGCCCCTCACCCGGTCAGTTGGTCATCTTCAACCGATCGGGTGATGCACGCGTGTACCACCAGGACGCAGCTTGGAGCTCACAAGAAGTCACCCGGTCGGTTCAGTGACTGGGTCAAAAGCCCAAAGTCTCTGGAATTCGAAGCTGATTGCCAACCGATCGGGTGACATTCACCCGATCGGTTCATCTGTAGCCGAATCTCCAGAGCCAAGACACGGTCAGCTCAACCGGCCTCCTCACCCAACGACACCAAGATCCAACCCCTTCGTGGGCTCTAGATCGCTTTTTACTAAATATGTGTGAGTAGTTCCCAAATCTGGGATTTTGGCGGAAACCCCTTCGTGGGCTCTTCCCGATGCGTCCATAGGTCTAGGAAATCGATAGGGATTAGGAATCTAACGGTTACGCGGGGTGTTTTATTGTCATCGGCGGGAAAAAGAACGCCTTTGACCGTTGGGCCAAGGGGGAATAAACTTGGCGGTTGACTCCCTAACCATAGCTCACGCCCTTAGCGTAGACGCCGAATCCTAGCGCGCGGGAGCGGCAGGACGAGACGTTGGGAGTTATCGTTGCGAGCTTAGTGCTCCCGGAGTCGATCAGTGTTAATGGACACGGGAGTGCCCAATGATCGAATCCGGGAAGTCCGGCGTATCATCCTGGGCACCGACCGGAATATCGGGCCCATGGGACGCTGGTACCACTCTTAGAGGCAACGTCTCACCATTAGACCCTAATTCCGATCGCTATCCTACCCGTAGGCCGTATCGACGAGAGTCGCTCGATAGGGTGGAAACCAAAGTCCCGGGTTTTTCCTTTATATTGTCTATTCCTTGCATTCCATTTACCGTGACAAACCCTCATTCGGTCCGGGCTAGCTCGCCCATGGGGGGAATTTTATCCTCTTTGACGCAAGCACATCCACGCCTCCCTGAGTTCGACCCCCAAGCCACACTACAACACCGTGCGCTTGCGGTTACAAATATTTAATTCTCACGTCCACAATCGTATTATTGCACACATATAGCACGCATATCTGGGGGCGTCAAAAATATAGAAAATAGCCCAGAGCTCAGAAAAATCCGCAAAAATGTCTGTCGGAACCTGAAGATCGCCATCTTCATCTAAAAAATAAGAGAAGACAAAATTAAGCCATAAAAATCATATCATTTTATGTAAAGATCCATATCTTTCAAAAAATTTAGAAAATAGCACGGATCTCAGAAAATTCTGCAAAAAATTTTCGTTGTAACCGAGAGATCACCTTATTCAACTAAAAAATGAGAGAAAACAAACTTAGTTTTTAAAAATCATATCATTTTAAAAAAAGATCTATATCTTCAATAAACTGTTGAAAATATTTCTGAGTTTAGAAAAAATCCGTAAAAATGTCTGTTGGAACCGGGAGATCGACTTCTTCAACTAAAAAAATCAGAGAAGACAAAATTAGGCTATAAAATCATATCATTTAATATAAAGATTCATATCTTTACAGAAAATTTAGAAAATAGCCCGGAGCTCAGAAAAATTCGAAAAAATGTCCATTGGCACCGGGCGATCACCGGCTTCAACGAAAAAAATAAGAGAAGACAAAATTAGGCGTAAAAATCGTTTCAATTGGTAAAAAGTTCTATAACTTCCCGATAATATAGAAAAATAGCACTGATCTCAGAAAAAAGCCGCAAAAATATCCGTTGGAACCGAAAAATCACCATCTTCAACTGAAAACTAAGCGAAGAAAAAATTAGGCTATAAAAATGTAGAAAATAGCCAGGAGCTCAGAAAAATCCGCAAATATGTCCGTTAGAACCGGGAGATCGACATCTTCATGTGAAAAATATGAGAAGAGAAAATTAGGCCAAAATCATATTATTTAATAAAAAGATACATATCTTCCAGAAAATATAGAATATAGCCTCTAGGTCCAAAAAATCTGAAAAAAATCTCTGTTGGAACCATGAAAATGCAATCTTCAACTAAAAAAATAAGAGAAGACAACATTAGGTGAAAAAATCATATCATTTAATAAAATGATCCATATCATCCATAAAATGAAGAAAAATAGCCCCAAACTAACAAAAATCAATTAAAATGTCTGTTGGAACCGGTAAATTGCAATATTCAGCTGAAAAAATAAGAGAAGAAAAACGTAGGATATAAAAATCATATCATTTAATAAAAAATTCATATCTTCCATAAAATGTAGAAAATAGCAATGTGCTTCGAAAAATCCACAAAAATTTCCGTTGGAACCGGAAGATCACCATCTTCAACTGAAAAATAAGCGTAGACAAAATTATTCCAAAAATCATATCATTTAGTAAAAATATCCATATCTTCAAGAAAATTTAGAAAATAGCCCCAAGGTTAGAATAATTTGCAAAAAAGTCCGTAGGAAATAGGAGATCGCCATCTTCAACTGAAAATAGGAGAAGACAAATTTAGGCCAAAAAATCATATCATTTAATAAAAAGATCCATAACTTCCCGAAAATGTAGATAAATAGTCCTGAGCTCAGAAAAATCTACAAAAATGTCCCTTTGGAACCGGGTGATTGTCATCTGCAACTGAAAAATAAGAGAAGACAAAATTAGGCTATATATCATATCATTTAATAAAAAGATTCATATCTTCAATAAAATAATGAAAATAGCGTCGAGCACAGAAAAATCCCGAAAAATACCCACTAGAACAGGGAGATCGCCATCTTCAACTAAAAAATAAGAGAAGATAAAATTAGGCCAAATATTATATCATTTAATAAAATAATCCATATCTTTTAGAAAATGCAGAAAATAGCCCCGAGCCTAGAAAAATCCGAAAAAATGTCCATTGGAACAGAGAGATCGCTCTCTTCAATTAAAAAATAGAATCATGTAGATCAGGTGGTACCTGATCTAATAGATCAGGATCAAGACACAAAAAGGTGGGCCCCACAAAAAGTGCAAGCCTGTATGGGGCTTCTACTTTCCTCTTTTTTGTGTCTTGGCACCTGATTAGATCAGGTGCCACCTTTTCTACATTATTCTCTTTAAAAAATAAGAGAAGACAAAATTAGGCAAAAAATCATAACATTTAACTAAAAGATCCATATCTTCCAAAAAATACAGAAAATAGCTCCTAGCTAAATAAAATCTGCAAAAATGTCTGTTTAAACCAGGGGATCACCATCTTCAACTGAAAAATAAGAGAAGACAAAATTAGGCTATAAAAATCATATCTTTTAATTTAAAGATACATATTTTACAGAAAATTTACCAGTAACTCAGAAAAATCGCACAAATGTCTGTTGGAACCAGGAGATCGCCATCTTAATCTGAAAAATAAGAGAAGACAAAATTATGCTTAAAATCAAATTATATAATAAAAAGATCCATATCTTCCAGAAAATGTAAAAAATAGCCTCTAGGTCCAAAAATCCACAAAAATATCCACAAAAATATCTGTTGGAACCGAGAGAACGCTTTTTGTTTGGATAAGGTAAGTATTATAAGCAAAAAAACCAATATACACAAGCACAAGGGCATACCCTTGAAAATAAAGTTAGGGACAGACCCCTAACAATAATAGAAATGTAGATAGCTGGTACAAATATTACCAGTGCCTTACAGTAAAACACAACTGAAAAACCCAAAAACTAATCAAAAAACACTATCAGAAAATCCCCAAGAGCATTGGAGCCCTTTATTCTCCATAGATGCAGCCATCCCTTGTAAGAAATCAACACGAGTACACACTGAGAATTTAACATACTCAACCAGCTATGATATGCATCTAGGTGGCTCATCATGCAAGCGAGAATTACGCTCCCTCCAAATAGCATAAACTGCCGCTGCTAGCATAAGATGCACAATCATACCAGGAAGAGATGTGTGACTAAATCCTCCTATCCAAGAAATAGTCTCAGACCATGAACGTGGTTCCCAAGAAAGGTCACATATAACATGCAAGGAACGATATATGTTCTCGGTGAAGGAACAATTAAAGAATAGATGCTCTACATCGTCATACCTTGCACCACACAAAACACAACGAGCCTCAGAAATGCATCCATACCTAAGTAGCTTATCCCGAGTAGTAAGAGCATCCCGAATATCTAACCATAGAATAAAAGCATGCCTACGAATCCTCCGCTTATGCCAAAGCACGTGCCACCAGTCAACCAAGGGAGATCGAGGCCTCAAAAGGTTATAAGCACTGCAAATAGAAACATTCATGCAGAATCTAGCCACTCCAATTCATCAGTACGGTTCGAATCAGGTTTAAAATGAACAGGTGTATCAGAACGCAACCGTATCAAATCCGAAGATTATGCAAAAGGCCAACACCATTACTTACCATTCACTAGGGCATCCACGGTAGCTTTATGACCCAATCCAGAATCATAAATAATACGATATCCAAAAGTTTCCACAAGAGGGCCAAGAGGATGCCAATTATCAAACCATAAGGAAATACTGCGGCCATCACCGACACAAAACCTCATATGTGTGCGAACAAATGGACAAGACTCAGATCTTTCTCTAACTCCAAGAGTAATCACCTGGGCATGTCTTTAACTGAAAAATAAGATACGACAAACTTAGGCTATAAAAATCATATCATTTAATAAAAAGAGCCATATGTTCCATAAAATGTAGAAAATAGCTCGGAAAGCTCAGAAAAATCCGTAAAAATGTGTGTTGGAACCAGGAGATCGCCATCTTCAACTGAAAAATAAGAGAAGACAACATTAGGTCAAAAATCATATCCCTTAATAAAAAGAATTATATCTTTCATAAAATATAGAAAATAGCCCGGACCTCTGAAAAAAATCCATAAAAATGTCAGTTGGAATAGGGAGATCGACATCTTCAACTGAAAAAGAGAGAAGACAAAATTAGGCCAAAAAAATCATATCGTTTAATAAAGATATACATATCTTACAGAAAATGTAGAAAAATAGTCCTAAGCAAAGAAAAGTCACAAAATGTCAGTTGGAACAGGTAAATCGCCATCTTCACCAAAAAAAAATAAAAGAAATAAAATGTAAGCTATAAAAATTACCTCATTTTATAAAAAGATACATATCTTCCATAAAATGAAGAAAATAGCATCGAGCTCAGATAAATCCGTAAAAATATCAGTTGGAACCGAGAGATCGCCATCTTCAACGAAAAATAAAAGAAGGCAAAATTAGGCCAAAAATTAAATCATTCAATAAAAAGATCCAAAAATTACAGAAAATTTAGAAAATAACCACGAGGTCAGAATAATCCGCAAAAAAGTCTGTTGGAACAGGGACATCGCCATCTTCAATTAAAAAAAGAAGAAAAAATTAGGCCAAAAAATCAAATCATTTAATAAAAAATAAAATCTTACAGAAAACGTAGAAAAATAGTCTCAAGCAAAGAAAAGTCTACAAAAATGTCCGTTGAACCCGGGATCGCCATCTTCACCGGAAAAAATAAGAGAAGAAAATTGTAGGCTAAAAAATCATCTCATTTAATAAAAAGATTCATGTATTCCATAAAATGTAGAAAATAGCACCGAGCTCAGAAAAATCTGCAAAAATATCAGTTGGAACAGAGAGATCGCCATCTTCAACTGAAAAATAAGAGAAGGTAAAAATAGGCCAAAAATCAAATCATTTAATAAAAAGATCCATATCTTCCAGAAAATTTAGAAAATAGGCCCTGAGGTCAGAATAATCCGCAAAAAGTCCGTTGGAACTGAGAGATCGCCATCTTCAGCTGAAAAATAAGAGAAAACAAAATTTGGCCAAAAAAATCATATCATTTAAAAAAATATCCATATCTTATAGAAAATGCAGAAAAATAGTCCCAATCAAAGACCGCAAAAATGTCCGTTGGAACCGGTAGATCGCCATCTTCATCTGATAAATAAGAGAAGAAAAATGTTGGCTATAAAAATCATCTCATTTAATAAAAAGATACATATATTCCATAAAATGTAGAAAATAGCACCGAGCTCAGAAAAATCCGCAAAAAAATATCAGTTAAAGCCAGGAGATCGCCATCTTCAACTGAAAAAATAAGAGAATGCAAAATTAGGCCAAAAATCAAATTATTTAATAAAAAGATCCATATCTTCCAAAAAATTTAGGAAAATAGCCCCGAGGTCAGAATAATCCGCAAAAATGCCTGTTGGAACCCAAAAAATCCGCAAAAATGTCCGTTGGACCTGGGGAGATTGCATCTTCTGCTGAAAAATAAGAGAAGACAAAATTATGTTATAAAAATCATATCATTTAATATAAAGATCCATATCTTATAGATAATGTAGAAAGTAGCCCGGAGCTCAAAAAAAATCCGCACAAATATAAATTGGAACCGAAAGATCGACATCTTCAACTAAAATAAAGAGAAGACAAAATTGGGCCAAAACATCATATCATTTAATTAAAATATCCATATCTTCCAAAAATGGTAGAAAAATAGTTCCAAGTTAAGAAAAATCTGCAAAAACGTCTTTTGGAACTGGTAGATCGCCATCTTCAACTAAAAAAGAAGAGAAGACAAATGTAGGCTATAAAAATCAAATCATTTAATTAAAAGATCTTTTTCTTTAATAAAATATAGAAAATAGCACCGAGCTCATAAAAATCTGCAAAAAATTTTGTTGGAACCGAGACATCGCCTTCTTCAATTGAAAAATAAGAGATGACAAAGTTCGGCCAAAAATCATATCATTTAATAAAAAATACGTATATTTCAGAAAATTTAGAAAATATCTCTGAGATCAGAATAAAATGCAAAAATGTCTGTTGGAACAGGGAGATCGCCATCTTCAACTGAAAAATAAGAGAAGACAAAATTAGACCATAAAAATCATATCATTTATTATAAAGTTCTATATCTTCCTGAATATGTAGAATATAGATTGGAGCTCAGAAAAATCCACAAAAATTTTCGTGGAACCGACGCCGTCTTCAAATGAAAAATAAGAGAAGACATAAGTGGGCTATAAAAATCATATCATTTAATATAACGATTCATATCTTACAGAATAGAAAATATCCCGGAGCTTAGAAAAATCCGTAAAAATGTTAGTTGGAACTGGGAGATCGTCATCTTCATCGAAAAAATAGAGAAGACAAAATTAAGCAAAAAATCATATCATTTCATAAAAACATACATATCTTTCACAAAATTTTAAAAAACAAACTCAAGCTAAGAAAAATCTGCAACCATTGGACCCGGGAGATCACCATCTTCAACTAAATAAATAAGAGAAGACAAACGTAGGCTATAAAAATTATATCATTTATAAAAATGTAGAAAATAGAACCGAGCTTATAAAAATCCCTAAAAATATCCGCTGGAACATGGAGATCGCCATCTTCAACTGAAAAATAAGTGAAGACAAAATTAGGCCAAAAATCATATCATTTAATAAAAAGATCTATATCTTCCAAAAAAATTTAGAAAATAGTCCCACAATCAGAAGAATACGTAAAATTCCCGTTAGAAACGAGAAATCGCTATCTTCAATTGAAAAATAAAAAAAGACAAAATTATGCCAAAAATCGTATCATTTAATAAGTAGATCCATAACTTCTCGAAAATGTAGAAAAATTGTTCCGAGCTCAAAAAAATCTGCAAAAATGTCCGTTGGAATCGGGAGATCTCTATCTTTAACTAAAAAATTAGAGATAACAAAATGAGGCCAAAAAATCATATCATTTTATTAAGAGATACATATCTTCCAGATAATGTAGAAAAATAGTCTCAAGTTAAGAAAAATCTGTGAAAATGTCCATTGAAACCAGGAGATCGCCATCTTCAACTGAAAAAAATAAGAGAATATAAACGTAGGCTATAAAAATCATATTATTTAATAAATAGTTTTATATCTTCCATAAAATGTAGAAAATAGCACCGAGCTCAAAAAAATCCGCAAAAATGTCCGTTGGAACTGGGAGATCGCCATCTTCAACTGAAAAATAAGAAAATAAAAAATTAGGATATAAAAATCATTTCAAGTAATATAAAGATTCTTATCTTTAAGAAAGTGTACAAAATAGCCCTGAGCTCATAAAAATCCGCAAAAATATCCTTTGGAACCGGAAGATCGCCATCTTCAACTGAAAAATAAGAGAAGACAAAAAATTAGGCCAAAATATCATATCGTTTAATAAATGATACATATCTTCCAAAAAAAGTGGAAAATAGCCTGGAGGTCGGAAAAATCCGCAAAAATGTCCGTTGTAACCAGGAGATCACCATCTTCAACTGGAATATAAGAGAAGAAAAAATTAGGCCAAAAACATATTATTTAACAAAAAGATCTCCATCTTCAACTGGAAAATAAGAGAAGACAAATTTAGGCTATAAAAATCATATCAATTATCAATTATTAAAAAGATCCATATCTTTCATAAAATGTAAAAAATAGCACCAAGCTCAGAAAATGATATATAAAAATCTTATCAGTTGAAGATGGCAATATTCTGGTTACAACAGACATTTTAATAGATGAAGATGGAGATTTTTCGGTTTCGAATTTTGTCTTCTCTTATATTTCAGTTGAAGATGGCGATTTCCAGGTTTCAACTGACATTTTTGGCCTAATTTTGTCTTCTATAATATCATTTAACAAAAAAATCCACATCTTTCAG